>LPNX010207521.1:15387-61877 GCA_001517045.1 Pseudotsuga menziesii
TACAAATTAAAAAAATACAAGCTTTTGGCCTACACTCTTTGATTTATTTTACAAAAAAATTAAAAATATATATACAACCTTTTGACATACTGAAAATAATAATAATAAATACATGAATTGACTTAATGTAAAAGTACTAATAGAGAAATATATTAATCCCCATGCTCTTAATGAAAAATTCATTAACATATAAACCTATACCCATAAACAGAAAATATTGTATTTTCCAACTGGATTCAATTTCCATTAATGTGAGCTAAGCTTTATCTCTGGCATTCTTTTATATAAAATTCCATTCTCACTATTCATGAAACATAGTTTTTGCTTATCTCTTGCATCCTTTTATATAAAATTCCATTCTCACTATTCATGAAACCTAGTTTTTACTGAAACAAACATCTGTTATTGAACAAATGTTTAAAAAAAGAAAATATCACATTCCCTGGCATCCTTGTATATAAAAATCCATATCACAATTCATGAAATTGAGTTTTTACTGAAACAAACATCTCTTATTGAACAATGAATCTCAAACAATTGACATAAATTTGTTTATAGCTGTTGTTGTGTCTATGGCCATGCTAGGAAGGTAGACATAATGACCATAGTATGTGAGAGTTTGTTTCTTGTTGTGGGATAAAATATATGTATAAAACAAAAATAGCATATTACAAGTCATCTATATTAACCTAGACTAACCAGCATAGCCTGCAACAACCTAATGAAAATATAGCAGCATAGCCTGCAACAACCTAATGAAAATATAGCAATATACTACCTACACCTGTTCAATACGTCTTGTACTGGTCCAATAACTATAGAATTAGAATTTCTTTTAGATTCATATGTTCATTATGGAGCTGGTTTACTCAGAGTCCCAAATACAAAGTTCAAACAACATATAAAATTGTGCTGATGCATAAAAAGCATCAGAGTCCCAAATACAAAGTTCAAACAACATATACAATTGTGCGGATGCATAAAAAGCAGGAAGGGATTTTGTAAACTGTGCTGATGAATAAAAAATTAAACGTACATTTGAAACCCAAAGAGAAGGTATCATTTAAGGCAGAGAGGACATATCAGATATAAAATCTCAAAAAGACTTATCAGAGGTTGCAAAGCACAATAGTAATACATATTGTACATGTGTGAGAAGAAATAAACATTTCTAAAAAATTATCCCATTCAGTAAAATATCACTCTGTAATATGAAAATATCACTCTATAATATGTAATGTAGACTTTAAAGTAATAGTTGGTAAGACTAATACCCATTTTGCATGTTTCCCTGGAGTATTCTGATAATGATTGATGATCGTTCAGTTGAGCTGACCTCCAAAACGAGCATAGCAGAGCAATAAGAATTACTTGATAGCAGCTGATAAACCATAAGAATTACTTGACAGTAGAGCATAGCTGATAAACCATAAGAATTACTTGACAGCATTTACAGATGGCAGAGCAGAGCAGAGCAATCAAATCTTCTCTCATATGGCAGAGCAGAGCAGACAATGTTGTTGCTGTTGAATGAATGAATATGTTTCTATCTCTGATGGGAATATGGGGCATCAAAAGAAACACTAAAACCATTGATATGATGCATCTAGAATGCAGAGCAATCAAATCTTTCTCTCATATGGCAGAGAAGAGCAGACAATGTGGGGCCATCAATCGAAACACTAAAACAATGGCAGAGCAGACAGTGCTACTGTTGTTGAATGAAACAATAAAACCATTGCATACTCCACACCACATACACATTGATCTGATCCATCTAGAAAGCACGATATGAAATGAAAAGACGAGCAATCAAAATTTCCATGGACCACGATATGAAATGAAAAGACGAGCAATCAAAATTTCCATGGCCATGGAAAGAGGAGAAGTTGTGGAAATGCCAGAAATTGCAGAAGCGGAAATGCCTGCCAGAAATTGCAGAATGCATAAATGCCAGAAAGCCGAAATGCTAGAAATTGTAGAATGCGGAAATGCCAGAAAGCCGAAATGTAAGAAATTGCAGAATGTGGAAATGCCTGAAGCAGAAATGCGGAAATGCTTGATGCCCTTGGTGTAGCAGATACAATACAGTGGAGAAGCATGCTGCTAAAGGTCGTTTTAAAAGAAGATTGTGAGAAAGCAAGAAAAGCTTAGAGAAAAACTAGAAAAGCTTAAAAAGTAAACAAGAAAATGCTTAAAGAGGAGAAAGCAACATAAAATGAAACAAGAAAAATCTTGAAGGGAAAAACAACATAATCCTTAAAAAAAAAAACATAAAGAAAATTCTAAGTGGAAAATTTTGGGAATCTTTATTTATTGAAATATAGATTATATATTTTGTTTTAATTTATTGAAATTTAGATTATACATTTTTGTTAAAATACAAATTGTCAAATTGTTTTTTCTCCATTGTAAAATAAAACATTGTAGAATTTCTCTATAAAAATGGTGTCCATTGACCAAAACAAAAAGATATAAAAACAATTATTATGTTTATAAAAATCATGTAATAAAAGAATAAAAAAGATGTCCATTAGCCAAAACAAAAAGATATAAAATCAATTATTATGTTTATAAAAATCATGTAATAAAAGAAGATATAAAAAGTATTTTTAATATTTTAGATAAAATTATAATGCATATATATTTTATTATTTATTGATATAGTATTTGTAATATTGAGTATTGAAGTCAAAACTTTCATTCTCTAACAATACAATTTGCAAAATTACAAAAATATTTTAAGATTATTTGTGGTAACACGCCTTAATGTAATATAGAGGTAGCCCATAGAGTAAGATTTCCATTCGAGATTACAATTACTTAAATATTTTGAGATAAGATTATGGTGTTGAGACAAGATACGAGGCGCTGAAGTTTTCCCATATACAAGATCTAATTTTGGACATGTTTTAGTTACTAGTCTTTGATTAGTTTTAGCACATCCAGGGATTTCTCAAATAATATCGGGCAAAGTTTCTCAAAGACAAGCTCACAAAGAGGAGATAAGAAAACCAAATGGATATATTTATAATGCTCTGAATACTTACATCTTCACAACTCATGATAGTGAATCGAAAGAGGTGGAAGAGAAGGATTCTAGACATCACCCATATATGTGAAGGCACTTATGGCGCAAACCGCATCCAATAAAAATGCTTCCATGTGAGATTCAAGGAACAATGGGAGACAATGTCATCAAATAAAGATAATAATATAAATCATTTCAATATTTTTAATCAAACACCAATGGATGAAATAAATACATTGAAAGGCGTTTCATCCTTTAAAGTATGCGACAAAACTGCAAATGAAGAATCCTTAACCAATCAGATTGAATTAAGTAAGTTGTTAGTAGTTTCCACTATGTATAAGAAGATCATAACAAATGTAACTGGATATCCAACCATGTTTTAAAATTCATCGATCAGCACTAAAGAATCTATATCTCATATATTAATCAGTGCCATACCCAAGCATGCAAAAATACTAGGGTTCTACATGTCGACACAAGTTCATCATGAAGATATCAGATTGTAAACTCAAAAAAATACTTCTTATAGTCATTATGGTTTTATCTACAGAATTATATGCATGAAGAAATTTGAATGGAAATGTGACCAACTATTTCAAGAATTATTACACCGTGGTACTATTATTTGTGGCAAGAATTCCCTTGTCAACATCAATCATACCTATTGTAATACCCCCATGACATTACTTTTATTTTCATATTTTGAAAAATTCTTTTTATTATGTAATGAGTTATGAAACTCAAAATACTTAAATGACATTGCACAACAAACATTTTTTTTATTTAATTATTATATAAAAGAAAATGACTCTTGGATAATTCAGCTACATGAGGGGACACCACCATGGCACAAAGGAACACGTGTAAGCAAGCTAGGGAGATATGTACCAATCAAATCAAATCTAAAACTCAACAACCAGACAAGATCCTAAATCATAGGGATTTAAGGATTGATTGGACATTTGATTGGGATGGCATAAGACTTGGAAAAAGGCTATATATATGAGTGCGCTGGAATAGCACAAGAGCTAAGAAAACCACATGGATATATTCATAATGCTCTAAATACTTATATCTTCACAACTCATGATAGTGAATCGAAAGAGGTGGAAGAGAAGGATTCTAGATATTGCCCATATATGTGAGCGCACTTATGGCGCAGACCGCATCTAATAAAAATGCTTCCATGTGAGATTCAAGGGATTTTGAATTTGGGTTCTCCGAACATTTTTTGGCATACACATTCAATTTCATTGACAATATTTCATTTCTTCCTAGTTAAATTCATCCCCCCTTGTTCAACACTTAATTTTCCAAGGGAAACCAAAGCTCGTGTAGTTAAGAGTAGTCCTTTCTTCCATATAAACTGATTGCCAGCATGACCACATTCCTCACAGGCTCTTGCAAGTTAGAGGTTGGATAGTGAGAGGTTGAATAAAAAATTCATGGTCATTTTCGAAATGTTCCCTCTTCCAACCAACTCTTTATTATTTTCACTAGGTCATGCTTGTAGGAAAATCCCTACAAAAATTATGTGTCCAACATTATCTCAGGGGATGGAATCTTGTAAATGGTCTTGAGAGTGCGCAGGGAATATTACTCAACCCTTGTCCAATTATCCAAATATATGTTCATTTCCTTGGTGTTTTCCCTTTTACTGAACCACTACACCACATCTAAATAGGGGAGAACAACCTATGGTCAGGTTTCAATTATGCGTAGCCGAGTAAGTTGTACCTTGTAGTTCATATTGATGGAATGAATTGTTTCCTTCGAAAGTATGTCAAAAGGAAATTTTGTTGATGGATGTGCTCGCTGATATGTTTCAAAAACATTGTCAAATGTCTGATCAAATGGAATGCCAATGTTGGGAGATGTGTGATTGAAAGCTTGATTAGATTCATGCGTGGAAGGTTTTTTAGCTTCTTTCTTTTAGACATGCTTCCCTTCTTTGGGGTCATTTTTCCAAATCTGTGCTTCCACAAACACCGTACAAGAAATTTTTAATCATTATTCAAGAAACTAATCATGCATTTAAAGTTTGTTACAAATACAAGCTCAAAGGATTCTTTCAATATCGAAATACACCTTTCAACTCAAAATCTTATTGTTTTCAATGAAAGAAAAACTAATCCAAGAGATTGTTCATGCTCATTGTTGTGATCTTGTATTCTCTCCCACTATTTAGTAAGATAAGTTAAGAAACACAATTCCAGCTGCAAACAACAAGCACCAAGCCAGGAAGCGTAGACTTCATGATACTCTAATCTTGAGAAAAGTGAGTGAAGCCAATGCTTCCTTGTATTCATTTTGTTATTAAGATGTTATTCAATGATCTTGGCTCTCACCCAACGATCGATCTTTAGCTTCCTCGAGAAATAATGACTTGAATTAAGAGACCCCAACTGCCAACTTTGGAACTAAAGATCTCTATGCAACCCTATATGAGTTGATTTTTTCATCTCAACAAATGAAATTGATTTGATGGATAAATATAGGGCTTGATATTTCAAATACTCTACCATTATAGAGAGAAACAATTGTTCTATGAATGGGTAGGGACCCGCCCAAGATAGTAAGGTGGCCAATAAGGTAAAAGTAGTACAACATCCAAAACGAACTTCGAGAGGATGCATGCAGTGCAAGCATGCTTGACTGATCAGACGAGGTAAATATTAGGTTTAAGAGGGGAAAGGGAGAGCTAACACCAAAAATTAACTCAAAGAGGGACAAAGTACAGTTTTAGAGAGGAAAAGGTGGTGCCCAATAAAAAAACAGGCTTTATAGGTTTGCCAAAATTTTATGCAAACAAAAGAGGTTGACAATGAGAGGGAAAGCCACCAATTTAATTAGGACTTTAAGATCTTACCTTGTAGGTGATTATAGTACTTCAATCAGGGTTTAGATCATGTTTTACTAACAAATTAAATGAGGTAAAAGATCCAACTAACTAAGCTTAATTAACCAATAATTCCTTTAATGAGCTAGAAACCCTTGTGCTTGAAAAGAAAGAGAGGTAAAACCCTTGTGCTAGAAATAAAAAGGGAACAAGGAACAGAACTGACTTTGACTTCACTGTTTTAGATGTTGAATCTCCTTGGGTTCAAGTAGAGAGTTGAAATCCTCCAAGAGTGATCCATGGCACATAACTACACATTGATCATATCCAAATTAATGTAAGAGAGGTCTTATCCATTTGTTTAGGAATACCTAAAAAATGGCCTCAGAGAAAAAAATGCATAGAGCAAACCCTCTTCAATCGATTAAAAATGAAATGAACTCCTTTCTAAACAACAAACATAAGAACCAATTTTAGTTCAACTCTAATATACTTTAGAAGATAAAATGGATCAAGCCACTTTTTGGGTGTTTGTTAAGGAAGTTAAATAAATTTATTTATTTATTCCTCAAAGAGTGAAAAGTGGGTCTCCCTACCTTGCATTGTAGTTATATGTTTTAATCATTCTTTTATTAAATGGCTAGAAATTAGTTAGAAGCTGAGCTACGACTTATAGAAAGGTTAGTTTTTTCACTCACTCATCATGGTTGAATAATGAGAATGTGTCCATTGTATTTTCAACATTTTCTCTAGAAATGTAGCAAACAAGAGACCCCATTCTCTATTATCAATATTACATCTACATGCTTCACTAGTAAATTTCGGGCTAGCCAAACAATAGACGGTAAATAAGAGATTTCCCAAAGTCATTCTCAATGCTTTAGCTTTCATGCTAGTCATATAAATAAGTTTTATAAGTAAAATTGTTCGGGTAAATGAAAAGATGTAGGGTGAATAGTGTGATGAACCAAGGCAAGAAGAAACAATTGTAAAAGGTCAACATTGAGCTTAATGGCTAGGCTACCAAATTGTTGTCATCGAGAGCTTACTTGGTGTCAATGAATACTCAGGTCATGACTGTGTGGTTCTATTTGGTAGCATCACATCTCTTTAGTTGGTTTTATGGAGCCGTGAGCAGGTCCTCCCTATATTTGTAAAGACATCATTCAAATTATCAAATATATGTATTTATAAATAATATCCAACATGTAAGGTTTTAACCTTACATACAATGAATTAATGGTCATATTGGAATGACCTGAGAGAAGAAGCGAGTTGGAGATCCTATAAATTGAGTATGAAGGAAAACGATTGAGAACTTACTGGACTTGGACATTGGCGATCACTTGAAGATCACCTTATGCACGATTGTAAAAGTTTAAATTTTTTTATCTAGAAACATTTTATTGACCATCATGCTAGTGTTTACAGAGTGGAAACCACAAAGGGGATGTTGACATATTTATTGATGGAACTGGAACTGGAGTAGCAATTATGGGTGTTAGTTGATATTTGAAAGGACAAATCCAGGCAAGAATATTATTGGTGTGGATCTAACCAAGAATAACATAGTGTCCAGTGGAAGGATAGACCCTCTCAAAATCCAAGAGATTGGTTCAGGTTTTGTTCCATATAATTTGGATGAAAACATAATTCATTAAGTCATACAGATTTCTAATGATGAAGTTGTTGAGATGGTAAAGCAATTTCCATTCTAAAAAGGATTAATGGTTGAAATTTCATTAGGATATTCAGAAAGTATGCAAGAACACATTCTATTTTGACTTCAAACTAATTTGTATTAAATGTTTTAAAGAAGGTTTGAAGAATGGACAAAAGCACAGAACTTCGAAGCCCCTTCATTTAAAAAGTCGTCTTATGAAGACAAGCTTGGAGACAATCTATTATGTTGCCTACAACAAAGAGAAGAAAAAATGAACTGATCGTCCTTGTGTTTGTTCCAGAATGAAAATCAATGTCGAGTTCAGATGTGATGGTTCTTTATATGCTTATGTGGAGATCTATAGTTTCAGTGGTTTCACAAAGATCTTAGTCAAAGCATAGCTAGGAAAATATAACAAAAAGGAAAAACAATTAGCAACAAGGATAAGTTAAAATCCCTTATTTTTAGATCGAAACTGAGGATAAATGAGTCTGAGATTCCAAGGAAAATGGATCCACCTTTCTAGGCAGAGGAATAGTAGGAAAAGTATTCTGCTCAAAACTTGGCAGTGTTAAGGAATTCATTCCATATTTTATGGCAACTATAGATCGCATACCAATATCCAAAGAACGAAGAGTCAACATTTTGAAGACCAAATGGGGTAATTGAACTCAACATTTGATGATTAGATTAGTAGTCAAAGAATAATTCTAGATTTGAGGGCACTTGATTCTAGAAATTCTAGATCTCTTGAAACTAATTCAAGTTTCACCTTGTGATTTTTCTACTTTATTAATTTCTATAAAGTTTAGCATTTTTATTGTAATGAGGGTTTAGTTAGAGGCATGAGAGAGAGTTGAGGGGAAAAAATACTTGTATGAATCAGTGTAAACTTGTGAGCATGTAATTTCCTTTAATTAAATATTTCTTAGAGTTTGATATTAGATTGTAAGTCGCTTCATTCTTCATTGTCTATCTTCTTACTTGAATGGATGTAAATTGTTGAGTTTCAATAATTCTCACAGGTTATAGATTCTTGAGCAGCAAATTATTTGTTGCGATTTCCCATTTTCTATGTTTTTCTCTAGTATTCATCCATTAATTTGTAGAAGGTACGTTAGTTTATTTAATGTTCCATCCCATGAATATTCATACACGATATGTTAGAGATGTATGTATGTTCATGTTGGTTTCCTTTTCTTTGATATTTCATTATTCCCATTACTTTTATATAATATTAACCTTGATCGTCTTTGATTTATATAATGTCTATAAAGGGTGTCCATGCCCAATTATCTTTCCCCGTTTCCTTTCTTGTTCGCCCTCTTTGATCCACTACCTCAATTAAACAATCAAATCCTCTTTTAAGATGTGTTGATCAAGCTCTTATGGTAGTCCTTGAGCATACTCCAACTTCTAGAGGAGCTTGGAAAATAATATGAAATTTTGTTGGTTCAAAAAAAATTCCAGATTTCTTCTTGGCATAGTAGCACTTTTAAATTTTTTTATGATGATCAACAAAATAAATTCTCCATTATGGAAAAAGTGTGGATGCATTTTTCATTGATCCAAATGTTTCTAGCAGTTTTGGTTATGATGCAATTGATGTTCCAAAAACTATTAAAGATCAATCTATCCATGATACTTATCTTGACAATGACAAGGAAAAGTTTAGGGCAGCACAAATGGAACTCCTTAGTATTAATCCAACATATGATATTTTTGAATCCGAGTCATAGGAGGAGTGTTTGAGCATGTTATCTTTCTAACCAAACTATGACCAACAGACTCTAGATATCATTGAGCCCTTAGTTTACAGTCTTGAACGAGAAATTGAAATGAGAATCCATGGAGCAGTGGGAGATGAAAATACACAAAAATAGATTGTTTCTTTTGAACAACAAAAAGATATAGTTTCCCATGATTTCTATGAACTTCCATTTATAATGATTTTCCATTGTCTAAAATTTTATTTTTTT
Organism: Pseudotsuga menziesii; assembly: GCA_001517045.1. Taxonomy (NCBI): domain Eukaryota; kingdom Viridiplantae; phylum Streptophyta; class Pinopsida; order Pinales; family Pinaceae; genus Pseudotsuga; species Pseudotsuga menziesii. The sequence goes on from LPNX010207521.1 coordinate 24,903, forward strand.
TTTCGATTAATGGCATGGAGTAAATTTAGTGTATGATACAGTTGTTGGCATGGTTACAGTGGCAATCTGATATTACTTGATTAAATACTTGAGTTGGTTAGATTAGGTGTTGTATATAAATAATCTTTCCATGCAAGAATTTAGCTCCAATTTAAGTTTGTTGCTGTATGCTTTTCAGTGTGTTAGTATTTCCAGTTTTCAATAAGGACCAAAGGTGATCTCCATGCATGAAATGGGGTACAATTAAATCGAAACAAAACATAGTGGAGAATGGTACTGCTATTTTCAATTTTTAGTTGCAGGAAAGGTTGGTTTGTATTATGTGGTTGGTTTCATGTTGAAGAGTGTTTTTCTCCATATGAGAAAAATCAGTTGCAGGGAAGGAGGTTGCACAGATGGACAAGAAAGGAATTTGGTTTGTTGGTTCTTGTAGCCTCCCAAGGAGGACTCCATCCCCAACCGTAGCTAGATGTTGGTACCAGATTCCGCCTCATCAAAATTTTCAGTGTCAAGCAACAAAATCGATGGATTTTCAAAAAGTGTTCACCATGGGAAATTCTAGAAGCAAAAATTTGTATACTTGTAATGGAATTGCTACTTGAATCTTGACATCCTACATTCTAATGTTGCATTGGCTTCGATGTTTGTCTAGGATTTGGTCATCTTCCCATCAAATCCAAAGTAATTCCATCAATTTTGTTGACCTTTCGTCAAGTTTGTGTCAATTTCGCTAAATTGTTTCCAAGCCTCTAATCTTTTCTCAAATTTTGTCAAATCCCGTCACTACCAAATCTTAGCTTGGTAAGTCTCATTATGTCTTTATTTTTCAAAATTCAAAGTCTCACTTATTTTTCCCTTCTCCATTTGAAGTTTCAAAAGTTGCCTTTTTAAGTTTTACCTAATCTCACTTAAATTAAAGAATATATTATTTTATTTTAAATATAAACTCTTTTTAAAGATTATTATTATGATTTGATATTTAATATAAAACAAGCGAGTGGCAATATTTTACCCAACCCAAACTCCAAAGTCTAAATTGAAGGTCTAGTTCATATGTCACGATATTAGTTCAAAATAAAAGGGTTTTTATTACTACTTTTTAATTTGCATCTGCCATCATTTATTTTATTATTTTATCTTTGAGATGTTTGGTAAAAATTAAATAGGGTCAGGTTTTGTTTACGAGTCAAACAAAAAATATATGGTTTGGACATCGTCCTCCACCGTTTGGTTATTTCTCCACAAGTCGAATAAAAAATGCCATTCTATATGTCAAACCACAGCTTTATTTTAAATCCATAATTTTTGTCTTTAGTTTTGTCATTTTTGTAAAACTTCATTTGGGTGTTGATCTCCAAGCCCATACCTCTAAAAGCCAGAATCCGAGCTCAAGAGTCCTACCTCCATTTTTCAAAGCACTCACATAAATGGCAACGGGGGAGTCCAATGAATGTGGTATGCTCAATGTGTTGGTTCAATGCACATATAGCTATTTTTAAAACTCCATTCATCTGGGATAATTCCCATGATGTAAACAAAATGCATCATGCATTCAAATACCAACAGTGTCAAGTATATGGGTAAAAGTATTCTTGATGGCACTAAAGGAGATCCCATGGACCATGGAGCTTAGCACAACTATAGCAGTTCTCCTAAGTGTTATATAAGCACTAAACCAACAATGTTTTATAGCTTAATTCTAGTGAAAGGAGACAAGAAAAGCATTTGAGATGGATAAACGCTCACAACACCCAAGGAAGATCCTACTAAATTCTTATGTGCTACTTGTCATATGTCATATAGTGCACTGACCAACTGTGAAGGTGAAAACTAAGATGTAAGTCAAGTGTCAAAGGAAGATACTTAGACCTGTCGACTGTCAAGCCAAGGCGTCCACGTGTAGATGTTAAAAGCATCCTTATACCTTATCGAGTGTCATGAATAAATCTTACAAAGGAACTAATTTTGAGATGAAGTGATGAGTAGCAGTTGCATTTGTTTATTATGAAGAACACTTGGATTCTAAATTGGAGAATTTACAATGAAGGAATGGTCATATTGGAATGACCTTAGAGAAGAAGCGAGTTGGAGATTCTGCAAATTGATTATCAAGGAAAATGATTGAGAACTTACTGGACTTGAATATTGGTGATCATTTGAAGGTCACCTTATGCACTAGTTTAAAAGTTCAAAAAAAATCTCTAGAAACCTTTTCTTGACCATCATGCTAGTGTTTACAAAGTGGAAACCACGGAGGGGATGCTGGCATATTAATCACCGGAACAGGAAATGGAGTAACAATTATGGGTTTTAGTTGATATTTGAAAGGAAAAATCTAGACAAGAAGAGTAGTGGCGTGGAGCTAACCAAGAATAACATAGTGTCAAGCGGAAGGCTAGACCCTCTCAAAATTCAAACATTAGTGTAGGTTTTCTTCCATATAATTTGGATGAAGACATACTTGATGAATTCATATCGATTTCTAATGATGAATTTTTTTAGATGGTAAAGCAATTGGAATTCTAAAAAGGATTGATGGTTTAAATTTCATAAAGATATTAAGAAAGTATGGATGTAGTTAAAGGCAAAGTCATGCACATGGGCATTTAACATGGAATTAATGGAAAATTTAGGCTAGGGTTATGACATTCACACATAGATAATGCCAATAAATAGTCCATGATTGCTAATGACAACAACAACCCAATTACCAATGACAATAACAAACCACTTACAAATGTAAGTAATAGAAATGTAGCTAATAATAATAGAAATGATATATAATGATAATGGAGTAGTCTAATGCTTCGAAGATTTCGCTCAGCGTTGGACTACTCCATTAACCGACGTCGTTAATGCTCAAAGCCATTGTCGTTGATTTTTCATTCAGCCACCTGTAATGTCGAGGTTGTCTCTACCCTTCAGGTGACCGATGACCTTAATGTCCTCTTTTCTTGTTGGGCCTAAAGAAAAAAAAAATCTTTCTATGACCTTACCGCCATTTCAATACCTAATATTTAGGTCTCGGTATTATGCAAACGTTGTCTAAATGAATATTCACCTTTCTCTACTTTTAAATTAAAGAGTTTGGGAGAGATGTTAGATACATGACTGAAGGAGTAAGAGTATAGTATGGAGATCAGAGGAAGGAAGTGATGTTTTCAAGTTGTTAGTCATCTCCTGGACTTCCAGGAAACCTTGAGGTGTTGACTACAATAGATCATAGCATCATGGGATGGACTTACCTCTGGTGGTGCGACCCAAGCGAGGTTGGACTCTGTAGTAGCTCTGGCAGAGTGGGTGTAGTCCAAGTGATGTTGGAGTAGTCTAACACTTGGAGGAATTCGAGTTCATAGCGAACGAAGAGCATAGTGGGGGGGGTGGAGGAGTCATTAACCAGGAGTATATGATTAAATGCAAGGGATAGTAGGACGTCTAGGTAGAGGCGACAGGGTTCAAGATGTTGTGGGACTGAGGAATGGGGCTCACCCGAGACCGAGAGGGGCATTGCCGGAGGAGATCGCGATTGTTAACGAAGTATTCTAATGTCGGGTACAATCGTTGAAGAGTTAGACTACTCCTAAAAACAATTACATCCATGACAAAATTAAACAAAAATGAACAAAATTACACTATTAACCATTTATTTTAGCATAGTTTATAGAAACAATGCAACACATTTTTTCATGTCATGAGTTTTATAAACATAGTAATTGATTTTTATATGTTCTTGTTTTAGCCAATAGACACCATTTATATAGAGATATTTCACAATGCTTCCTTTTGTACTTGTAAAAAACACAATTTGACTAACAAATTGTATAATCTAAATTTCAATAAATTAAAACAAAATATATAATCTATATTTGAATAAATAGAAATTCCAAAATGTTTCCATTAGCACCACCTCTAAAAAAGCACAACTTGAGAGGATGTATTTTCACAAAGGAGTAGTCTATCGAGTCGATGTTTTGTGTCGAAACTCGGTCACCGTCAATTTTTCCAGGTTGAAAGATTTCCAATCATCGTGAACTTGGTCACCATCAATTCTTTCTGGTTGAAAGATTTCCGACCATCGCCCTCACCATCCACATTGGCCAGAAGGAAAAAGTCACTGGAACTTGAGTTTGGAGGGCCCGTCGCATGCATTCCATGCATGGCCTCCCGTTCAGGCCATACGCCACCAACTCCATCCCATTCGAAACCCAAAGCTCTGCTCCCCTGTTCAAACAAAGCTCTACTAGTGGTTCAAACAACGTGAAAGGCTTGGCTGCAGTTTGACTTGACAACGAGTGGTTCAAATAATGTGGAAGAACATTTTCAGATTAATCAAGATTATCAAAATTTACTTGTATGTTTTTTTATTCATTCAAAATTGATGTTTCTTTTCTAACGATGGGTTATATTTTCTAAAATGCATAAAAATGTAAATACCACTGATAATAATAATAAAAATTGAAATTCAGAAAATCTATTCTACTTTTTTAAATTTTTTTTTTTTAAATTATGAGCTTAACCATTTCCTCTATTAGTTATTGATAATTGTTGTGTTACTTTTCTATGATCCAACCATCTTTTCCAAAATGAAGAAATTTGACAGTGAAACTACAACTAATACCATAAAAAGATAACGCTCCCTAGCCGGTGTCAACAATATTGATAAGAGAAGAGATAAGGTTGATGGCGTAAAGGCTTACATATCAATTTAGTCATCTAAGTTATAATCTACAAAATTGTTGAGTTGTAATTTACAAAATTGTTGAGTTGTAATCTACAATAATCGTGTCTTGAATTTGTTATGTGATTGTTAGGTAATTATTAGATAATTATATGATGGCTTTCATTTGTGTTTTAAAAGATTATTGTGACTTTTATACTATATTGTCTATAGTTCTTATTTAAAATGTTTTTCTTAATATTTAGATTAATTACATTAGCTAAGAAAAACTTGTCATCCATTCAGTTACGAGCATTGAAATCAATGTCTATTGTTACAATTTTTATAAGAAATTTCAATTCTCAAATTTTCAAAGCTAACAAATCATCCCTCCTCTAAACCATCAGGCACGATTGTACTAACTCATGTTTGAATCCCTCACTCCCTCACTGCCTTGTAGTGCATGGAACCATCCATAAGTCCAATCAACTAATTCAACCATTATGTGAAGGATGCATTTTTTTTACAGAAATGAACTCCTCTTGACTTGCATTGTGTTTAAACCTCCAAGTAGCACTTAACATTATTCTCTTTCTCTTAAAGTGTTAGGTCTATTGTATGGTTAAGACAATGCCTCCCATTTTATAATCGTTTGAGTTGTGCTTATTTATCTTATGGGGAAAGTGTGATCGGATTTCTTCAAGAGAAAACTCCATATAATGTGAAAAGAATGGTGGGATCCCAACTTTACCTTTGTAGGATCCCATGTAAGGATGGAAATGTTAATCATGCAAGATAATTGTTGACAGGAGATGTTTGTACAAATAAAAGTTCTTTTGAGCAATTCATAACAAAAGTATCCAATGGTTTATTTCCAGTAATGGTTATGTTTGAGTATAATTGAGATTCTAATATTTTGCTTTATCAACACATTTTTCAATGTAAACTTCAAAGAGTAATAACTTTCACCCATGGTAATATTTTGCAGGCATCAGTACAAAATGGCCAAGCGATACAAATGGGAGATGACCATGGATCTTGAGGTTCAACACATGAAAGGAATGATCATGTTTTCTAGTAAAGACTTAGTTTGGTCTGAAATTCGTCAAGAAAACATGAGCATTGATCACGTGGCCTTAGTTCCTTCACATAGAGTTGTAGACTTTATCAAAGGGGAGGAAGGAAAACCTGCAACTCCATGTACTTTTGTACGAAAACATAATAAGAAACCAACAAAAAGGGCCAGTGTTGCTTTGCAATATGAACTGTAACAATTTCAAAAGTGCATTATGTATATCTTGGCATTGGAATTGCGTTTTCCACTCATATGTACTAACATATCCAATTTTTTGGTGTAGTTATCATTGCTCATCTGGCCCAGAGGACAAAAGAGGTCAGCAGTCCACTAAACGCAGGACCTCATTTGTGTAGAAGAGGGGCTGCCAATGTCATTTCATTGTGAAGGTGATGGTTGATAATTTTGATATAGCAATATTGACTCACAACATGTATGAGCATGAGGATGGGGAAGGATGGACTTGTCATGGCCAACATGACACTTCAGGTGATGCCAGGACCTTACATAGGCCAAGACTTTCAAGGGACATTGTAGCCTATGTAGAGATTTGTTTCTCTTTGGGAGTGCCCATTGATATGGTTTATAAAACCACATCTATAGACTTGTTGACATGGATGCTGTAACTCGGGATAGGGATTTCTTCCTATCCAGGAAGGATATTGTAAACATATACAATCGATTGTCGAAGGGAAATTATCAACTCCACCAAAAGGATGAAATGAGTGTAAATCTTTGGTATCACAAGCATCGTGAAGATTTCTTCTTTTACCAAAAGCCCAATGGTGTAGACGCCCCTTTTACAATGGGAATTCAAACACAGTCGATGTTAGACACAATGGTGAAGTTATCCCATAATAGCTTAATAGCTATGGATTCTACATTCAGTACTAATAAGTATGGGGTAAGTCAAATGTCAATTATTGATTCAACATACCTTCTTAAGTTGTATCCATTCAATATTATTGATAAGTAATTATTTTTTACTTTATATGTTCTTTGAATATGAAGTACCAACTATATACACTGGTGGCATTTGATGAACAACAAAGTGGTGTGCCAGTTGCATGGGTGGTAGCATCACGTAACACATCAGAGGATATTGCACTGTGGTTGGAGCATCTCATGCACAGTTGTCACCAAATCCATATTGATTGGAAAGTTAACGCCTTCATGGTTGATGATGCATTGGCTGAAATCAGTGCATTGAGGTAACTTCACTTTTGTTAGGATTTATGAAACTTATGTTTATTATAAGAATGTCACACTAAATTGCACTAATTATGGAAGGAGGATTACAGGGTGTGGTGCAATATTGTGTATTTGGCATGTTCGGAGGGCATGGTTAAAAAATGTGAATTGACTAGCTACAAATACAAAAAAAGCAAATGAGATGTTTAGTGAGTTAGGTTGCATCATGAAAGACACTCTCAATGTTGAATTGGATGACGCAATCAATACCTTTTTCAACAAATTTATAGATGAACATAAGTTCTTAGACTATTTCCACAAGAACTGGGTTGCTAATGATAAGATTCGTAAGGGAACAAAATCTTAGTAGTGTTTTTCCTTTTTGCATTTCATAAAGATTATATAATAGGACTAATTTGGCTCTTTGCATCTAGGGACGTGGAAAAAAGGTTGCCGAGAGTTTCCTCATACAAATCAAGAAACCAATAATGCAGTTGAGTCATACCATTGCTACTTGAAGACACAATTTCTATCTGATCAAAGGAAGAAATGTTCTCATAGAATGGATTGGTTGTTGTATGTTCTCCTAACAAGTGTTTAACCTTGTTATCGGTTCAAGGAGATTTTGAAAAAAAGAGGATATATAAGCAACTACAAGAAAGAAAAACACTTTGAATCATCAATGGAAAAATCTAGTAGAATTCCAGATATTGATTGTTGTCCTCATGAGAGCACAACCAATGCTTACTGGGTGAGAAGTCAAACAGATTGTGATAAGATACATCTTGTCACTTGGTATCATACAAATTTTATAGCATGAGAATGTCCATGGTCTACTCGAGGCAACATTTACAAGCATGCTATAAAGGTCAACTAGCTATATTTCCACTCAGGAAATTCAAATTCATTTCTTGGTCAAGATGCAATGGCTAACACATTCAATGAACCTCTCGAAATAAGTATAGAACCCCTGAACTGTGATGAAAATGTTGACATGACTCTTATTCCCACTGATATTGTTGATGCAGACGTTGAGGAACTTCATATGGCTAGAGAGGAGGTGTTTAGGAAACTACAGTTTCTTCTAAACAACCCCCCTACTATTTTGTGCAAGATGAACCAATTGAATGGTTTGCTTGATAATTTTTTGGATGATGATTTTAACTTCACACCTAGTTTGGGTGCTCTTGATTCATCTTTGAAGAGGAAGAATAGTTTCCCTAGCCCTGCAAAAAAGAAAAGAAGAAGTAAACAAAACAATGGTTTGGAAATTGATTTGAACGTCCATGCATCTAAAATAAACCATTTGAGTTTCGATACCTCAACAAGCGGGGACATCCTCGATCAAATAATGCATCCCCTATGGATCCAGGTTAGTTTCATAGCTTGATTAGAGTAATGGTTTTGGATTAGTGTACTTAAGCATCATGGTTCTATAACAAGTGTTGTGTTGTTGTTTGCGGTGACGCAACAATCCATAACCATGGTGACAAGCCAAGCCCATCCAAGTAGCATGCCCTGGCAAGTACATTTTTTACTTGGAAGAACTACAAGCTAAATTATTCATGCTGCATGAATATTTGACGGGGAGATTTGAACTTGAAGAGTTTATCAGAATAACAATGTATTTTTATCATTTATACCTTGCATTCTACCTATGGACTTTTAAATCTAATATTTTGACTTCTCATTGTTAGGAATCATGATGGATCCACTCAGTTATTCAATGGGTCAAAAATGCCTCTTCCAGATTTGCCAAAATATATTATATTCCTCAGGCTTTGATGATTTAGATATGCCATTAATTCCTACAGAAGCAGGACAAAGTTCAGATACAACTGTGGCTGCAAAAACAGGGCCAAAATGTCATGCAAAAATATTAGGCATGACTAGAGTGTCCTTTTGTAGTTGGCTATATGCATTGGTAGGTTTGATATGGATTGGTAAAAATGCACCATATTGTTCTCTTTATGGGCTGTCTCATTTTACATCTACAAATAAATGTTTTTTTCCTTGTCTCTCTAAATACTGGATTTGACCGGCCTCTTCCCATGTGACTAGAAAATAGGACTGGTATATGTCTCAATTTACAATCTACTAATTATTCTATACTTTTCAATGTGTCTACCTCTTTTCTGCATTTTCTTTATGATAGTGGAGGTGTCTTGATTTTGAAAATATATCCATGTTCACTCCATGTGTATGGTGTGTGTCCGAAAATATATCCATGTTCACAGTTTTTTGAGAGTCCATTATAGATTTAATTTGATATCATTTTACTCATATGGTGGCCTTGACTTTAATGAATGCACATTTTTTGACAAGTTGTTTAGGGTGAATTAAGGTTTGTCTTGACAATTATCAAATGGGTTGTCAAATGACCTATATTACTCAGATGTATCTTCTCTCTTTAGCATCTTAATCTCCAACTCTTCTCTCCTTTATTTATGTTTAGCATTTATAACAACACAAATGGCACTTCAAGGAATTTATAAGTCAAACATTCTACAGGTTCAATTCAGTTAGAGTCATACTCTTTGATGTTAAGTTGAAAAAGTAAAATTTAAAGAAAGCAACTTCAATTTAACTCGGGGAAGAGCAAGTGGAGGTAACATAGAAGCCATTAAGCTAATAAATAAAAGAGCCCAATTTTTCTATGAAACATGGAAGGAAATAGTTTATCATTATTTTTTCAAAGGGAACCCCATTTAGGGCTGATTTGCCCCCCTTTTCTGCTATTCTAGAGAGTCAAGGTATGACCAGTTTACATAATGCAATCAATCATCACATAGGGGCTCAACAAGAGCATAATGTTACCTAAAATAATTGAACCTTGGTGTCAAGGATAATAATCATTCCTCCCAACCACCAAGATACACCATAATGTAAAGTTGATCCGAATCCACCATAATTTAAAATAAATTACAAAACAGACGAACAACATCATGTCTATCATCTCTTGGTTTGAATTTGTTTTGTAAACAACATCGTGTAATATTCAACTATGCTAACATTATTCCACAAAGCACTTGGAATTTTTGTTCTTCCTCATAGGTAAAAGGTCTTGAATTTCTTGCAACACCCATCATTTGACTTACATGAAGGTAACTGCATAAGCTCAATTATCACATGCCCACCTGCATGCAGACCTCCTTCTACCATATTGTTTCCCCATGCATTTTAATAAACCGGTGCTCTACATTTTACCAGTTACATGATTTAATTCTTGTCGTTCTTGTTGTGTTGTAACAAGTTCTTGTCTTGATGCAACAAGAGTGAAAACAAGTTGTTGGTTGGATGTGTAGCCTCTAAATGTGTTAATTCTAGACTGGAAATTTCTCCTCAAGAAATTTGGGTTGCATAGGAAGAAGGTGCTCATATGCATCCCACTCAAGGATGTTGGGAGATGGAAGCACAATTTTCAAAATATTTTGGTAGCATTTTTACAAAATACATATTTTAATATATTTTGATGCATATATAATAATAAAAACAACATGCATAGTGTCAAAGTAGTTGTAGAAAATATAAAAGCATAGATCTAACAATTTAGTATACAAATAATATAAGTCATCCAATGAGTTAACCAGACTCATTTAACAAACCAGTTGATAAGTCCTCATGTAATAATGTCCATGACACACAATACAATATTATCAATCCTCAGTTCATTTACCAAATGGATCTTGTTAATGAATACCCTTCTAAAGAAAATTTTTACTTTGATCTTAGGGGTTGAGGATGCCTCCAAGACAACATGGAATCTCTTCATGCAAGGCACTCTACTTCAAAATATGTAGAAAATTCCTCAAACAATGTGTTCTTAACCCCAAAAGACCTTTTCAAAGATGAAATATGCCTCTAGATACATAGAAGTGCCTCCAATAAGGTAGGAGTGCCCTAATTTGATATCTGACTGGGGTTAAAGTCCACATGGTAACCTTACTGAGATAGCACGCATCGAAAAGGTATGTAATTGACCTTTATTAATGTGACATGTGTGACCTACATCCTTAAGCAACCTCTCCAAGGTGAATGATTTTCCTCCATAGTAGTGTATACCATGTCTTAGGTCATGTGCATCATGTAAGGCCTGCTTTAAATTTTCTTCAATACACAAGGATAATTTAGGAATGATGCCCACTATCACCACCACAATTGTTCCTCTCTGTTTTTATTGGTTCTTTTTTAGCACAGGGGGGATCCTTAAAATAAGATCACTAATATGCCCTTTAAATGCAAATCCAAGAATCAAACTAATGACATGATGTGTCTAAAGGTTTTTCAGTATATAAGTGGTGGAATTCAAGCAAACTAGTGCCTTATATACATGCCAATGCAATTAGGGTAATAAAGAACTTGAAGATGTATGTATAAAGTGTAGTAAAGTTGCTTATGGCAAACTGTACCAGCAATAAATGAAATGCTCATAAATGATCCAATTCAGGGGTGAGATATTGTTGTATAACATGGTAAACAAGGTCATGTCAACCTTGAAGTATCAAAGTTATGAACGAAATTGCAATGGATTCACAAAGAAAAACATATCTACCAAAAATCAGAGCAAATTGATGCATAATTTTTGAAATTAAAGACAAATGGCTATAGGTGAAAATGGATTTTTTCTACGAAATGAAAAATCGAATTTGGATGAAATTTTGTTTGCTTGTTCCCTTCAAAATAGTATATCTCGACACCAAAAATCAGAGTAAATGGATGCACCAATATCGAGATAAAATACATATGGCTGTAGGTGACAAAATGCCTTGAATAAGCCAAAACAATAAAGAAAGTTTGAAAGGTGCTAGAAAGTTTAATAGAATGGAATGCTTCAAATATTGGTATGTCCCATTAGTTGATTTAGGGTGTATGTCAAATGGAAGGAACTTAGGGTTAGGGTGTAATACTTCCAATTAAGGCATTGTTGTGCATGTGTCCAGATTCATTGTACCACTGAGTCTATAAAGGAGAAGGCAGAGGTGTAGGTTTTATTCATTTAGTTTTTCAAAGTAGGAAGCATATAAAGAAATCCAACCTTCAGTTTCCTTACTAACAAATTGGCCATTGTACTCTTTGAAGAAGCACCACAAAATTTGATCCAGATTTATGTAGGAACGCAACAGAATACACAAATAACCATAGAAACAAATATGCAGTAGAAATAACACTTCATTTCATTAATCAATAACTGAAACTTGTTTACATATAGAATGGAAATAAACTAGCTAGAGTACTGATAGCTTATCTCTGAGAAGAGATGTAGCAGCTACATGCCTCTGAACTCTCTGTTACAATGAGGCTCAAAGGCCTATATATTATTGAGAAACAATGGAAACCCTACACATCCAAAAACCTAACCCTAGGAGGTGAAACGCCTTAATGTGGGCCCCGTTGGGTAACTTGGTACATCAATTTCCCGGGGTCGTAACTTTAGCATACTACCTTTGTTTGACGCGCATGATATATCGTTAGAAAGATCTGTTTAAGGAATACATCCATAAATGATAGATATTGAGTCCGAAACGGACTCATAATTGCCTGACCATTCGATGCCAAAAAAATGTCGTTTAGGGCCTCAAAACGGCTACAGAAGTTTAAGACCCGAAAACTGCCAAAAATAGTAAATTGTGCTACAATTAAGGAAATTGGAAAACTAAAAGAAACAATGGTGGGGGTCCAAGAGGAATAGGTGGGTGGCCACCAATATCCTCCTGGATCATTCCTCCCCCATTAGGAAGCAATGGTCCCCATTGCGTTGAGTTCCTCCATGAGATGAGGAAACTTCTGTTGAACTTGGTCCCTGGTGAGCCACTTTCCTCAGTGAAGGAGTTGGCCTTCTTTGACAACTCGATATAGTTGGATCTTCTGCTGGCGGGTGTTCTTGATCTGTGTGTCCATAATCTGATCAGCGGTGGCTTGTTCCATGCAGTCGGGGTTTAACTCTGTTGGTGTGAGTTGTTCTGCCACGTCTGATGTGTCCAGTAGAGGTGGAAAGTAGGGCCGAAGGCAGTCCACATTGAACACTAGGTGTAGACCAAGGAATGGTGGAATACTGAGCTCGAAGGCATTGTCCTCGACAACCTTAGTGATGGTGTATGGCCCATGTCGGAGCGGGCAAAGCTTGCGGTGGGGTCAGCGAGGCGGTCCTTCTGCAAATGTAGCCACACTTTGTCGCCCACCTGGAAGTTGTGTTGCACCCGATGCTGATCATGTTGTTGCTTGTACTTAGCATTGGATCTATCCAATATGTCATGAACCTATTGGCGAATGTGCTGAATGCGCTCAATGAAGTTGTTTTCCTTGGAAACTTCAGACTGGATATGAGTTGAATCAGCCTGAGTAGCTGCAAATGGAATGGCTACGTCAATGGGACATAGTGGCTGGAATCCCAAGCCCACCTGAAAGGGGCTGTGGTTGGTTGAGCTGTGGAGGGCTTGGTTATAGCTGTGTTGTACATAGGGGAGGCTCTCATCCCATGTGCGTGGATGCTTTGAGTTGTACATGTGCAAAATGTGTACGATCATCCTGTTGACGACCTCTGTTTGGCCATCAGTTTTGGGATGGAAAGTTGTGGACTTTGTGAGCTTGGTGTCTAGCATTGACCATAGGCTAGACCAGAATGTACTAAGGAACCTGTTGTCCTGGTCTGAGATTATAGATTGTGGGATCCCAAAGTGTACCCACACTCGTTCAAAGAAGCGCTTAGCAATGGCTTTTGCTGTGATATTCTTCTTGCAGGCCGCAATTATGGCCATCTTTAAGAATCTATCAATGACCACAAACACACAGTCGTTGTTGTGCTTAGTAGAAGGAAGGCCTGACATGTAATCCATGGAGATGGATTCCCAAGGTTGACTAGGGGTAGGCAACGGAGTATAGAGGCCTTTCTTCTTGATGGATGGTTTGGCAATGGCGCAGGCAGTGCAGGATCGGATGTACTTCCTGACATCCTATCGAAGGTTCGGCCAATAGAAATACTTCTGCAGTACTGCCACTGTTTTCTCGACCCCGAAATGCCCAGCGACCCGACTGTAGTGCGCTTCCCAAATCATCTTGGCACACTCGCTTGAAGGAACACAAAGGTGTCCCATGTGACATAGTAGTACATCCTGGAGGTGAAATTTTGGAACTTGGTTTCCCTCCAAGAGCGTCTGGTATGTGTGGCTGAATTCTGGATCGCTCTTGTAGAGAAGCATCCAATCAGAAGTCCCGTGCCCACAAGAGTTGAGCACGGTTGTTATCGCCACAATTGGTGGTCAGTTGAGGCAGTATGCAACATTATTGGTGCTTCCCTTCTTGTACTTGATGTTCAAATGAAACTATTGTAGATATGTGGACCACTTCTGATGGTGATCGTTCTGTAACTTCCCTTGTGTCTACATGAACTGTAGGGGTCAGTGGTCTGTGTGGATGATCGTTTCCTTCCCCAAAATGTAATGCTTCCATTGTCGGCAAGCCTATACAATGGAATACATCTCTTTGTCATAAGTGGGATATTTGCAGACAGTGTCTCACTGTGATATGCCATTGGATGCCCTTATTGAGTAAGGACTGCCCCAATAGCATAGTCAGAGGCATCTGTCTCGATCTCAAATGGTTGTTGCAATTCTGGTAATGTGAGCATTGGGTCACAGCATAAGCGATGTTTCAATTTTGCAAACGCCTTCTGTTGAGTTTCCGACCAAAAGAATTTTTCTTTCGCTCCTCCCTTGGTGACTTGACTCAAGGGCCAAGTGATATGAGAGAATCCCAACACGAACCTGCGGTAGAAATTAGCAAGGCTCAGAAAGCTGCGAAGCTCTGTTAGAGTAGTTGGGGTTGGCCAATCCTGAATGACTTGGATCTTGGTTGGATCCACATGTACCCCACAGTCATCAATAATGTATCCCAGATACTGAACCTAGGTCATGCCAAAAGTGCACTTGTCCAAATTAGCACACAACTTGTGCTGCTGCAATGTTTGGAGGACTTGTCGGATGTGGTGGAGGTCCTCTTCCTAAGTCTGGCTGAAGATCAGGATGTCATCTAAGTACACTACTACAAATGAGTTGGTGAATGGCTGCAAGATTTCATCCATCAGTCTCATGAAGGTTGCAGGAGCATTCGTCAGCCCGAAAGGCATGACCAACCATTCGAAAAGGCCCTCCTTGGCTTTGAAGGCAGTCTTCCACACATCGGTCGGTTCGATCAGTACCTGGTGATACCCAAACTTTAAGTCGATCTTGCTAAAATATTTCTCCCCTTTAAGCTGGTCTAGGAGGTCATCAATCCATGGGATCAGGTACCTATTCCGGACAGTGATCTTGTTCAGCACCCGATAATCAATACAGAGTCTCCAAGTCCCATCCTTCTTCTATACCAACACGATCGGGCTCCCATAGGGCGATGAACTTGGCCGGATGTGACCCTTCTGCAGCAGCTCCTGAATTTGCCTCTTGATTTCATCATTCTCCAGAACAGAATGGCAATAGATCGGTCCATTGGGCAGCGACGCATCTGGGGTAAGATCGATGGGGTGCTTGACCTGACAGTGAAGAGGCACCCCGGTGGGTGAGGTGAATATGTCTCGGTACTCCTCCATGACCTTGTTCATTTGTTGTTGTCGTGCGGAGGGGTCCTGTCTGGAGGTTGTGGCAATGATCTTCTTCTTGCCCTAAGGGTGGATCATTAAGAAAACAAACTTCCCGGTTTTGGAAATGAGCTTATTGCATTGTTTTGCAGTAACCAAAGAGATAGCGGTAGGGGGTGGTACCTCTGGTATTTTGTACAAATTATTTCCCAACATAATAATAATAGCACGAGGCTGGGACTCATACACATCATGTCTCTTCCATAAGTATGGTTGACCTAATAATACATCACAAACATCAAGAGGAGCAATATCACATAATACCTCATCGGTGAAGGGATTGATGCTGTAGGGAAGTCGGCACTGCTAGCTGACACGAAGATCTCATCCTTGGTGAAGCCACCTGATGGTGTACGGTTGCGGGTGTGCTATGGTCGGCAAGCCCAACTGCTTCACAACCTCTGCTGAAATCAGGTTCTTTTTGGCTCCCACTGTCGACAATGAACTGTAGCGAGGAACCCTTTACCCACATCTGGGAGTGGAAAAGACACTCCTCCTCCTCTGAATCTTCTGGTTCTTCCTTTTGGATCTTCGTGGTGGAAACAGTGGCGTTGGGCTCTGCCTCGATAATCTTCTTCCCTCTGTCATTCCCCTTCTTGGGTTTTGATTCAATGTCAGAGTATGCATCTGATTCAGAAGCCTTTATCTCGGCCACTAGTGACTGCTTAGCCCGACACTCACTTGTGTTGTGAGTGGGGCTCTTATGGAACTCGCACCACTTTCCCGCTTCCTTCTTTGGCTTTGCAGTGTTACTCTTTGCTTGCGGTTTTGGCAAGTTTTTTTGAGTCGCCATGCCTTGGCTGTGTCCTTGGTTCTGTGGTTTGGGGGCACCTTTCCCTTGCTTTTGATTCGCAGATCCAAAGTCTCGCTTTTTTTGTTTGAATTTTTGCTCAAGTTTGGCAGCGTACCGATATGCCGTACCAAGCGAGGAGATGTCGAGGAACTCCATTTCCTCCTGAATGTATCTGTGCAAACAACTACGGTACTTCAGCAACAAATGTTTCTCTGAATCTTTGATACCCAACTTGGTGCACAGGGTATGGAACAGATTCGTCAGCTCATGCACATCTTGATCTCGTTGCTACCGCATCGTAGTCCATTGGATGTACTTGTCTTCATAGCTCCCCACCGGATAATATTGTCCCTTTATGGCATCTCGAAAAGAATTCCAAGTGGGTACAGCCGAGAACAGAGAGGGTTCCTCCTCATCCTTTCTCTCATAGTAGGTTTTCCACCAGTTTTTGACATGGGGGGTGGCTTTGAGTAGAGAAAAAGTAATCTTTTCCCGGTCAAAAAAGTCATGAACCAAGAAATATCCTTCTAATAGATTCAACCATTTATCTACGGCGTCTGCATCTATTCGACCATCAAATATGGGAATGTCAAAGTTTACTTGTACCTTAAAAGGGGTTGCACCTCCAGAGTGGCTGCTAGATGCAGATGCGCTGTCGGTGGGAAGTCGTTGAAGGATCTGGGTGAAGTTATCCATCATCGCGTTCCTTTGTTTTTCAAGGGCCTCCTCGAGCAACATTTTGATAGGATCTTCTGTGCCCTCGTCTTTCTTTTCGTCCCACATGGGTGGTCATCGAGATTTGCAAGGCTGATCTTGCAAAGGTTCAACCAGATCGAGCCCTAACTCTTTATACCCCGCCCTCGTTGGGGACATGCAAAGAAAGGATCGAGAAAGAGTAGATTGCTCTGATACCACTGATCTGGATTTATGCAGGAACGCAACAGAATACACAAATAACCATAGAAACAAATATGCAGCGAAAATAACACTTCATTTCATTAATCAATAACTGAAACTTGTTTACATACAGAATGGAAATAAACTAGCTAGAGTGCCGGTAGCTTATCTCTGAGAAGAGATGTGACAGATACATGCCTCTGAACTCTCTGTTACAATGAGGCTTGAAGGCCTATATATTATTGAGAAACAATGGAAACCCTACACATCCAAAAACCTAACCCTAGGAGGTGAAATGCCTTAATGTGGGCCCCGTTGGGTAACTTGGTACATCAATTTCCCA
Organism: Pseudotsuga menziesii; assembly: GCA_001517045.1. Classification (NCBI taxonomy): domain Eukaryota; kingdom Viridiplantae; phylum Streptophyta; class Pinopsida; order Pinales; family Pinaceae; genus Pseudotsuga; species Pseudotsuga menziesii. Next base: position 42,488 of record LPNX010207521.1, read on the forward strand.
GGGTCGTAACTTTAGCATACTACCTCCGTTTGACGCGCATGATATATCGTTAGAAAGATTTGTTTAAGGAATACATCCATAAATAGCAAATATTGAGTCCAAAACGGACTCATATTTTCCTGACCATTCGATGCCAAAAAAACATTGTTTAGGGCCTCAAAACAGCTTTGGAAGTTTAGGACCCGAAAACTACCAAAAATAGTAAATTGTGCTACAATTAAGGAAACTGAAAAACTAAAAGAAACAATGGTGGGGGTCCAAGAGGAATAGGTGGGTGGCCACCAATATCCTCCTGGATCAAAATTCCTCATGTAATAATGTCCATGATACACAATACAATATTATCAATCCTCGGTTCATTTACGTTGTGGATCTTGTTAATGAATCCCCTTATAAAGGAAATTTTGACTTTGATCTTAGGGGTTGAGGATGCCCCTAAGACAACATGGAATATCTTCATGCAATGAAATCTACTACAAAATATGTAGAGAATTTCCTCAAACAATATGCTCTTAATCCCAAAAGACCTTTTCAAAGATGAAATATGCCTCCAAATACATAGAAGTTCCTCCAACAAGGTAGGAGGTACCTAATTTGATATTTGACTGGGGTTAAGGTCCACATGGTCACCCTCCTGGGCTAGCACTCATCGAAAATGTATGGTAATCAACCTTGATTTATGTGCCATGTGTGACGCACGTCCCTAAGCAACCTCTCCAAGGTGAATGATTTTCCTCCATAGTAGTGTATACCGTGTCTTAGTTCATGTGCATCATGTAAGGCCTCCTTTAAATCTTCCTTCAATACACAAGGCTAACTTAGGAATGCTTCCCATTGTCACCACCACAATTGTTCCTCTCTTTTTGCTGGTTCTTTTCCAGCACAGGGGGAGTCCCAAAAATAAGATCACTAATATGCCCTTTAAATGCAAATCCAAAAATCAAATTAATGACATGATGTGTCTAAAGGTTTTTCAGTATATAAGTGGTGGCATTCAAGCAGACTAGTGTCTTATATACAAGCCAATGCAATTAGGGCAATAAAGAACTTGAAGATCCATGTAGAAAGTGCAGTAAAGTTGCTTATGGCAAACCCTACCATCAATAAATGAAATGCTCATAAATGATCCAACTCAGGGGCTGAGCTATTGTTGTATGGCATGCTAAACAAGTCTATGTCAAACTTTAAGGATCAAAGTTATGAACGAAATTGCAGCGGATTCACAAAGAAAAACATATCTACCAAAAATCAAAGCAAATTGAAGCACAATTATTTAAATTAAAGACAAATGGCTGTAGGTGAAAATGGAGTTTTACTACCAAATGAAAAATCGATTTTGGATTAAATTTTGTGTGCTTGTTCCCTTCAAAATGGTACATCTCCACATAAAAAATCAGAGTAAATGGATGCACCAATATCGAGATAAAAGACAAATGACTGTAGGTGACAATAGAGTTTTTCTCCCAAATGACATATCAATTTTGGCTGAAATTTTGTGTGCATGTTTCCTTCAATATAGTACATCTCCACACCAAAAATCAGAGTAAATGGATGCACCGATATCGCGAAAAATACAAATTGGTTATAGGTTAAGTTTCCTTCATGATCTTTCTGCAATAAAAATGCAAAAAATATGTCCTCATAAATGTTTGTGTATATAAATGAAAGTGCCTTGAATAATCCAAAACAATAAAGAAAGTTTGAAAGGTGATAGGAAGTTTAATAGAATGGAATGCTTTTGTATATAAAAGAAAGTGCCTTGAATAATCCAAAACAATAAATAAAGTTTGAAAGGTGATAGAAAGTTTAATAGAATGGAATGCTTCAAATATTGGTATGTCCCATTAGTTGATTTAGGGTGTATGTCAAATAGAAGGAACTTAGGGTTAGGGTGTAATACTTCTAGTTAAGGCATTGTTGTGCATGTGTCCAGATTCATTGTAGCATCTAGTCTATAAAGGAGAAGGCAGAGGTGTAGGTTTTATTCATTTTTTTTTCAAAGTAGGAAGCATATAAAGAAATCCAACCTTTAGTTTCCTTACTAATAGATTGGCCATTGTACTCTTTGAAAAAGCCCCACAAAATTCACATTCGATAAAGCACCCTTCATAATGTTTAAGGCTACACAATGAGTTGAATTAGTTGTTAAGAAACAACACTTTAACAACTTTATATGTACTCTTTGAAGAAGCACCACAAAATTCACCTTCAAGAAAGCTCCCTTCATAATGTTTAAGCACATTTATATCGGCTAGACAATGAGTTGAATTACTTGTTAAGAAACAACAGTTTAACAACTTTATCCTTACTGACAACATGAATTTTTTCTATTACTTAATAAATCTTATCCCAGCTAACATTATTGGTCTCGTAGTTCTTAAAATTTTGCAGTTATATAATTTTGAATTCTGATTTTGTGGGAAAACTGCATCCATCTTTTATTTGTCACTGTTCTCATTTAAAGATTCATAACTTGACAATGTTTTTCTAACTAAGAGCATTGTCTTCATTTAAAAATTTAACTGACTGATGGTTTCACTTTCTCATGCAACACTTCATAACCTTGACAATATCAATGGACATTCCTCCATCTTGCTTAGAATTGGGCCATTGACCACCTTTGGAGCTCAACTACCATGGTTCCATCCATTTAAGCTCTCTTTGTAAAACTAACAAATTATTTCAGTTGAAGCCCAATTAACGACAAGTGGCATCATAAAACTGATATTTATTATCCATTATAATCTTTAAATACTTTCACATAGATATTGGATTTGTTATGTACAAAGATTAACTAACAACATGCATCCATCTCCTCAAAGGAATATTTCATGACCAATATGGAGGTGTTTAGAATTTTGAGGTCAGTTATTTGGTTGTATCCTTTATGCGTACTTATAATAATTAGACCAATTAATGCCTCAATGTGAGGATGCCATTGACTTGTAGAAAGGTGCAATACACTGTATCTTACAAATTGGCTATTATATAAAATAAATTGCAATTGTTAAGGACTCATTTTAAATAGTTCCCTAATACAACTAACAACTTAAGGCTGCAAAATTATTATTCTCAATTGTAGAGAGTATAAAACAAAACCAAAATTTATGAAATGGGGTTAATTGTTATGATATGTCAAAAGTAACTTTTCACACTGTATTATTGAACTTGGATATTGACCAGTAAAGCATTGGAATGATCTTGACTGGGGTAATCAATTTCAGAAACTGATGTTATGATGAAAGGTTGTTATGAGACTACACTACCAACCAACCACTCTATGATTAAATCTTATGGGATCCATATCCCACCTATGCCTTAACACAATGCTTGTCCCCATAATGTGAATGGACTTAGTTGCAAACCAACTAGTTACCTTTAAAGTGATATTTTGGTTGGATTGTTTATAAGCCTTTGCTACTAACAAACCAACCTATCATCAAATCAGCTAGGCTTTATAAGCTGCCTATAGCATAGCATAGTCCTTAAGCTCACAGTGGATATCCATAAGAATTGTGAATTATCTATTACATTTTATTCAGTGATTATCAACTTTCTTACATAGTGTTCAATTATACTTACTACAAATGATTTGATTCTTCCATACATTGCTGACCACATAATGATATATATGGAAGAATAAAATTGATGCTTATGAATATCAATTATCTGTTTTTCCATTAGAAGCTACAGAATTGTTTTTAGTTCATATCATGTATTTTGTGATGAGTTTGAATGATATCTTGGAATAATTCATTCTAAATAGAATATAATGCTGCCCCCTTCCCACCAAAGGTCTACAGATTAGAATAAAATTCAATTATATATTTTGAACAACTATTCTCACTGACCTTTTCTTTTAAGGCCCAATCAAAACCATTTGATTGACAACATTAATTCAACCTAGAATTGTGACACAACATATGCAATCACCTAATCGTCTAATATCTATAGTCTGCCACTCTGAACCAGGAACAAGGTTAGGATCGTAGACTAGAATTTTGTAGTAGTAGTCTTACTTCTTGGTAGAGAAGAGCAACAATCTTCCATTGAGGCTTCCAAAACAAAATAAAATTTTGAGGCTCTCTCCATGGGGCACTGGCACCCTTTCCCATGAGTTGTTTGAAGCACCAAAATCTGCTAATTTCCTTTCATTTCTTCCACTCCATGCACAATAGTTTATGGTGTTGGTTCAAAAAAAATTCCATATTTCTTCTTGGCATAGTAGCACTTTTAAAGATTTTTATGATGATCAACATGAATAAATTCTCCATTATGGAAAAATTGTGGATGCATTTTTCATTGATCCAAATGTTTCTAGCAGTTTTGGTTATGATGCAATTGATGTTCCAAACACTATTAAAGATCAATCTATCCATGATAATTATCTTGACAATGACAAGGAACAGTTCATGGCAGCACGAATGGAACTCCTTAGTAGTAATCCAACATATGATATTTTTGAATCTGAGTCACAGGAGGAGCGTTTGAGCATGTTTTCTTTCTAACCAAACTATGACCAACAGACTGTAGATATCATTGAGCCCTTGGTTTCCAGACTTGAACGAGAAGTTGAATTGAGAAGCCACGGAGTAGTGGGAGATGAAAATACACAAAAATAGATTCTTTATTTTGAACAACAAAAAGATATAGTTGCCCATGATTTCTATGAACTTCCATTTATGATGATTTTCCATTGTCTAGAATTTTATTTTTTTCCAATTAGTGGCATGAAGGAAATTTAGTGTATGGTATAGTTGTTGGCATGGTTACAGTGGCAATCTGATATTACTTGATTAAATACTTGAGATGGTTAGATTAGTTTCCGTATATAAATAATCTTTCCATGCAAGAATTTAGCTCCAATTTAAGTTTGTTGCAGTATGTTTTTCAGTGTGTCAGTATTTCCAGTTTTCAATAAGGAGCAGAAGTGATCTCCATGCATGAAAAGGGGTACAATTTGCAAGAATGAAATCGAAACAAAACATAGTGGAGAATGGTACTGCTATTTTCAGTTTTCAGTTGCAAGAAAGGTTGGTTTTTATTATGTGTTTGGTTTCATGTTGAAGAGTGTTTTTCTCCATATGAGAAAAATGAGTTGCAGGGAGAGAGGTTGCACAGATGGACAAGAAAGGAACTTGGTTTGTAGGTTCTTATAGCCTCCCAGGGAGGACTCCATCCCCAGCCATAGCTAGATGTTGGTACCAGATTCTGCCTCATCAAAACTTTCAACATCAAGCAACAAAATCGATGGATTTTCAAAAAGTGATCACCGTGGGATGTTGGCATGGGTTTGGGGTAATTGATTTGCATAGCACCGCGGAGGCTGCGCAAGCTCACACGACATTGCGCAATTCAAAGATAGCGCGACGAGTAGAAAGCAAACCACTTTTGAATATTTTATGCAAATTTGTGTATTGATTGACCACATTTTGTGGATATAGGTCATTAATGGTTAAATTGGTTAGGAAGTTAGTTAGAAGTGGACCTTGAATGTAAAGGCACAAGCCTATATATAGATTAGAATTGCAAGTGGAAATAGTTATGAAATACAGAAGAAGACAAGAAAAGAGATGTGTATGAGATGAGACTGAAGTGAGAGATTGAATATTTTTGTGATTTTAAGTGACTCTATGGATTGATTTTTCTCTTGCCATGGAGAAAGATGACTGTTGTGTTGGATCTGTTGCGATGAAAGTAATATGATACGATGGATATTGAGCTGAATCACTGTTGTCCTTGTTTCCCTTTGGTATGCTGCGATGTCTTTTCCTGTCTTTATTTACTACAATGGTTCTGTTTTATGAATGGAGAATGTCATACTGCTGTGATGAATAGTTGAATGATGCAATCTATTAGATCCGTGATTATAATAATAGATTTATGATGAATTTTGTGATATCTGATAAATGGCTTTGTTAGATCTGATAGTTATGATGATAAATCGTTGATGCCCCGATCCTCCTCCTTACTATCGGAAACTTGGTTCCGATAGCTCTCCCTCGAACATCTCGGTTGAGACTTCATCCGCTCTGTAGGTGTTGTCGGGCAAAGTAAAACCTATCTGGGCTGGTGCTCAGGGAGATCGTGCTGGTTGGGTGTCGACAGAGTGGGAACCCTTGTCGACGAGGCTTTGTTGGTGGGTTTTCGCCAACAAATGGTTTCATTGTCGGGACTTCGTTGTGACTGAAAAGGAGGATATGTTGTGGCATCCGACAAAACCAGAGATCTAAGATTGGTTTGACCTAAGACTGCAAGAGTTTGCTGAATCCGAGAATAAGAATCCAGAATCATAATCATCGCAGAGAATGACTATGCACTACCAGTCGATATCACCTGTCAATTTCCGTTTTGTATATTTCTTTCTTTTATTTTTATTATCATTGATATTATATTATATTTTCTATGTTGGAATAACTAAATGATAGATCAATACTCAATCAGCCAAAATCTTCCATAATAATGCATGTTGTGTTGAAAATGAAGATCACAAGGTACAATATGTGGAGATACTGTTGAAAACAATTCCCTGCTTTGAAACTGAATTACGTTGTAATTTTCTCATAAATATGTTCTTCAATAAGTAACTTCCAATGTGTTAGAATCAAAATGGATAATAAATGTGTCATTCTAGGAACTTGAATCCCTTGGAATCCTTTGCGGACATCATTATATTCTTCAATTTATTATTGAGCGATTTGTTGTTCTTTTTAGACATTTGCAGTCACACACTTAACATGCTTTCCAAAAGGAATTGCTATCAAAAAAAAAAATCATATATGCCTCACAAGTCTGCCTTGCACTGATGAATAGCGTTGATGTAGTGGGATCTTTATCTAAAGTCAAAATCATACTCTACCTTCAATATTTTTTTATTAAAATATTATCATCCAGTGATCTATTTTATTAAAATATCATGCTAAAAAGTCTATGAGAGTAATCAAATTCTCTATTTTGTGAAAATCACGTCCTGATAAGTCTTTCTGGGTAATCAATTTATCTATTTTGTGTTGAGAAGCTTATCTATGTTTTTATTAAGCGATGCCATGAATCTACTTTTGTGGGAAATTATTGTACTTTCCACTCTTTGATTTGGAATATTTTGGAATTGCTTATCAAATATTTATTATATAATAACATAACATCATCTTGATATTTTTATTAAAATATGATCAAAAGATTTGTACTTGATGTTGCTCTATCAATGCTCTGTTATGTAGTGTCGTGTTATGTGAGGTTTCCTCTGGTTCGTTCATAGGTGCTTCAGTGACTCTCTTTATGTTTGTTTCACGCACGAAAGGTGAGGCAATGTATATCACAGCATGAAGAGTATGTCTCCTCTAGGTTGTTGCATTGATGCTATTATGAAAACACGAACTCTTCAATTGCAATGCAAGAAAGTTGAGCTTCTCGTTCCACCTAAAAAACCTGTTTAACAAGTGAAAGCATTGATTCTGTGTTCAATTAATGCATAGAATCTCAAGGCAGATACTTGTTGTGGGATCACAGTACAGGTTACCTAGCCTTTCGATCAATTTTGATCACTCTTAACCTTTCATCTATTATGCCTAATAAAAAACACTAAGACTTGCTCTTAATATGGATCTGTACAGTAAATATCTCAATAATCTTTGTGGGTGCAACGACATCTACAAGAGTGCAGAGCAACGAAACACTGTCAGCTTCACCTTCAACTTCAATTGGAAAAAACACCGTCATCTTTAGCTTCTATTGGTAGCCCACAAATACAATTCACTGCTTCGTCGTTAACTGCTCAACTCCACAAGGGTAAGAATTAGATCAATGGAATTCATATTCGAGTTTAAGTTATTTTTGTTTCTCTTTAGCTATGAAACAAAGTACTAGGATATATATATTGTATTAGGTCAACATCTATTCTACTATGTTCGAGTATTAGGTTGAACAACGCCTATTGTACTGTGTTCGAATATGAATTTTGTGGCGTTTGAATGCAATTCGGATTTCAGGGCCCCAAACGAGTAAGCATCGTGTTCATTGAATGACCTACAATTAGATTCATGTATGGTGAGAATAGATTTCATGGTGGCGGAAGTCACGAACAACTGCGAATGTTAGCATAGTCGTGGATTGCTTGGTGGTGAAAACTGGGTGGCTGGAAAGAAATGTGGCTAGCCACCCAATTACAGTATTGCTTCAAAGGAAAAAGGGAGGTTTTGGTACATCGGTAAATCAACACCCCTCAACATCTTATCTTTAAATATTGTGACTAATGCTACTTCGAGTAGATCTCAGGGATTAACAATAACTTCTTTCCCAAATAATTTTATATGACAAAGTTTTGTCACGGCTTTCAAATTCCAAATTATGTCACAGATATCTTTTAATAAAAATAATATGAAATGGGTATTATGTTATATTATTTATTTATAATGTTCTTTTTCCTATATTATTAATTTTGTTTTTTAATTGAATATATGTAAATATATAATTTAATCATTCTTTATATTAAATTAAATTATGTAAATAAAATTTAAACTTAAATTTAGAATTAAATTTAGAATTTAGAATTTAATAATTTGTGTATTAAATTTAAATTAATTTCAACTTAAATAAGATGAAAATTAATAGGAATTATGACTTTAGATATTATAATTAGTCATATTAAATTTGAATTTAATAACATTAGTACTATATAAATTTAATAACATTAGTACTATATATGGTTCTTCAAACAGATGGAGAAGAAATGGAGATAGGAGATATTGACTTGGATGGATTGGAAGCGGCATGTTCTGAAAAAGGTACCAGAACAGATTCCTTTTCAACAAGTCACGTTGTTGGAAAAGATGATAATCCAAGCAAAGGCTATGAAGTTTCTTGGAGTAGCAACAGAATCCCTCAAGGGCCCAGATGGTAAAAAGAAGGGGAAAAAAGAAAAACGAGGAAGGCATAGCAATGTGCAAAGAATCCAGATCGTGGGGCTAAACTTGTAGCTTTTGGGAAGTATCCCACCATAGATGTGGGCCTCTCCGTTGCAACCAATAGTTTCCAATGCGGATCACATCATGGAACATCCTGAAAAAGCATAAAGCATAAAACAAACAACTATTGAAAAGCAATAAAGAGAAAAGCATTATAAAAACATAAAAAGAAAACAACAAAAAGTATAAAGGAAACAATATAAAGCATAAAAAGGAAACAACATAAAGCAAACAAATTTATAATATTTTTAGTTAAATTGTGCTTTTTATAAGTCGAGTTGATGGAAAAGTTTGGGAATCTTTATATATTTGGGGATTTGGTTAAATTGTGCTTTTTATAAGTGGAGTTAATAAAAGAAGATATAAAAAATATATTTAATATTTTAAATAAAATTATAATGTATATATTTTTATTATTTATTGATATAGGATTTGTAATATTGAGTATTGAAGTCAAAACTTTCATTCTCTAGCAATACAATTTGCAAAATTACAAAAATATTTTAATATTAATCATGGTAACAAGGCTTAATCTAATAGAGGGGTAGCCCATAGAGTAAGATCTCCATTCCATATTACAATTACTTAAATCCTTTGAGATACGATTATGGTGTTGTGATTCTAGAAAGTCTTAAAATGTAACATATTTAGGTCATTTCTTAAGAAAATTAGGTATTTTAATTAATGAATATTTAATTAGTAAAATGGTTTATATTAGAGTAAACATTGTATGATAATTTTTGTTTTTATTTTTTTATTAAGATTTAGAGAACATGACGAGAGTATCTCATATTTTCAATTTTCATATTAATATTTTCCATGGTAGTAAAGCATCTATTTGTATGATATTAATTTTGGACGATTTAAAATAACTTCCTTTATAATCATGTTAATTGCATCTTAGCTTATGTGATTAAAATGAGAATTTGTTTATCCACCTCACTCAAATTCAAATCTTGTTTGTGAAATGTTTGCTCTTTTTTGTGCCTTAATTGATGTTACCAATAATATCACTCTTGTAAGTGTTTAAGGGTGAGACAAGATATTTCCAACCATTACCCAAATGAGATTATCTCAACCGATTGTAGACAATATTGTATTCCTTTCTCTTACTACTTTTCATTCAAAAAAATGTTACTTCATTATTTCTACCAACCATACCAAACTAGTACCCTAGATTGGGTGGTCTTTAGACAGAAGGAAAATATGACGACATGTGGCAGGTCCTAAGGAGAGGACTGGACCAACGACACATGTCCATCCTCCTTCTAAAAGGATTACCAACTTATCCCTATTAATCAATTTATAAAACACAACAGAATTTGAGCCCAAAATTCGACGGCTGCCATGTCTGAAATTCGACAATACCCTGTCGCTTATTCGACAACCTCAATTTTTTTTGTCGCCAGTGGCATAATGTTGAATATTCGACGACGAGCCAATACCTGTCGAATTTTCAACGTACTAAGCCGAAATATTTCACCACTAAGTCGTCGAATGTCCGATGGCTACTCGTCGAAACTCCGACTTCTCCTCGTCGAAAATCCGACTTATCATTGTCGAAAATCCGACTTCTCCTTGTCAAATGTCAGACAGTTCTTTTGTAAAAATTCAGGATTATGTCCTCGAATTAGAGGAATGGTTTGTCGAATTTTCGACCCTTGCTCATCGGTTTTCTGAAGGTCTCACTTTTCGGAGCTATGGCGACCTCGTTGGACGAGGCCACAAGTCATTGGAAAATAGAAGGGATGGGGTTGAATTTGTGATGAGTTCTCATCGATGGTCCGACGATTTCTCTTGTCAGATCTTTGGCAACCTCGTCGGACGTGGCCACAAGTCGTCGAAAATGTGACAAGGCATTGTATAGTTGAAAAAAAATATTTTTAGAGGTTTCCACAGGTAATATTTTCAGCGAGGGTGGGCTGTAAATGTTTTTTGGTATTCTAACAATAAACAATAAGTTATACCTTATATCAGAAGGCCTAACCCTCCAAAAGTTCGAGTCTTACATACCCCAGCATGCACAAGAACGTGCATACAATACTAATCTATCTGCAAACCTTCCAAAGAAGATGATGCTATAAGTAAAATAGAGCTTTCTAGACCTCATCATTTAACAACCAGAAATAGAGAAATGACATGTTATGGTTATATTCTCATCTCAAAGACAAACCTCTAGCAGAATGAAGAATCTAAAATAACCTCCAAAGAAGGTCGTTAGGTCTTTCCCCATGGTTACTCTGCATGAATTCTTCAACAATCATTCAATTTTTTTCGCGTGCCCAGTGTCTGAGTTCTTCCCTTTTCCACTTTACAATGAGCTGAGATAATGTAATTAGTGTATTAGTCTGCAAAACAACAAAATGATTCAATCTTTGTCATGACCTTCAAATATGGATGCTTGGAAAAAGAGTACTTGATTTAGCATTTCTTAAGACTTGTTCTGCCCATGCATTTCATAAAACATACCAAGATTATTGTTGAAATAATTAGGAGAGGACCATACCACAAATTTGACAGAAAAACTCCATGCTTGTCAAAGTAGTTCTGTTTAGCAAACTTCTCCCAATTCCGTCCAAGATAGTAATTATTTTTTCAGCAAAATAAACACCCATAACTGCACACACATGGTTTGAAAACAAAATCAGGGAAAACCATAATTTTAATTGAAACGATGATCAATCTTTTACCATATATTTGTTGGTAGAATAAGGATTTCAAATTAACCACCAACATATTTTCACGCACAAATTTACACAAGGAAAGTGTAAAATAGACCACCACTTCAAATTAAAAAGGAACAAGGAACAAGAGAAAACACACTAATAATGAACAAAGAGTTGTACTAATTAAAAGAAGAAGAAGAAATAGAAAAGTACTTTAAATCAGTATATATCTCTTTAGAGAGAAATCAACAAATATGAGTGATTCCAAGTTTCAACAATGAAAGTGATATAAATGGTATCAAAAGGTCATACAAATAGAGAAGAATGACCCTTGAAACAAAAGTATGAAGAAAAAAAACATGATACTGTCTCCTTAGCATCCAACTAAGCACTACTCAATTTAAGACCATTAAGGTCTGCAGATATATCAAAAAGTCCAACAGCATAATTGTTCCCATAGATTCAAGTATTTCCCATAGACTTGATCAGTACCCATGATGTTATTGATAAATTCATAGCTCAAAGTGCTCCATGCATATTAACAATACGTTTGAGACATCTGTTTAGTAAATTTAATTTGAAGGTATGAAACCATAAAATTAAATCAATATCATCACACCACCTAGAGAGCTTAGAAAGCACCGATAAAATTGCAAGATCTTATGCTATAGATGCACAAAAAAACAGTAACCCAAATAATCAGTGTTATGCTATTAATTTAATTGCCCCTCCAATTAAATCAATATCATCACACTAGCTAGAGAGATTAGAAAGCACTAATAAAATTGCAAGATCTTATACTATAGAAGCACAAACAAAACCGTAACCCAAATAATCAGTGCTATTGTAATGTCCTCATATGATTAGGCATTGAGGACCAAAACTGCTAACCTATGTGATTCCTGTGGGTTCGAGCAATTACTGACAGTTAGGGAATCATCTAAGGACTGATGCCATCTATAGAAAATATAGGGCATCAATATGTTATCACCATTAGGTCAAGAAGGGCCAAAGGCCACCATCATGCATGCCATCTAAGCATTATTTAATGATGCATGCACACATTTAAGTCTCCATGCACATGCATGCAAGTCAACTGCAAATTCAAAATTAAAGTGACCTAATTAGGTCAAAGGTTAAGGTTTTCGCAGTTGAAAGTTATAAAAGGAAGATAAAGTGAAAGGAGACTTACTTTTGATGATTATTATTTTGGAGCTCTTGAATAGCAGCACAACGTGCAGCACAACAGTTGGGGTTGGAGACGACGTCTTCAGCTAGCGGGGTTTCGGCAGTGAGATATCTACCCTAGTCTCATTCAGGGTAAGCCATATAGGTTCACCATTTGCTCTTCCATTTATTCATAGTTATCCAGTATACGACAAAGATTGTTGTAGGGGCACGTGTGCAGCCGTCAGGGGTTTTTCAGCTAGAAATCCCTAATCATTCGCTGGGTATTCAGATCTCATTTTACCTTCGAAACCTAGGCACCATTCTCATCATCGACATTTTACTCTAGTACCCGGTGGTTATCATATATGATTGTGCTCATCCTGAGTAGTTATCAACCATTTTGGGATTAGGGGGCATGAGCAGCTGCACCTCTAGAACAATTCGCTAGCCTGCCTAGATACCTCAAAATTTCTGCATGTGCTAGGCATTCTCTCCGAAACGGGAAGGCTATCAGTATTACAAATCAACAGCTTCATCAGACACCTCCTTCACTGAAAATGTCACCCTTAGCTGATTTGGGGTTCGTGCTGCTGAGGTATCACTGGAAGCAGAAGATACCAGTTCATCACCGACTTAGCTCTTGATGCATGCATACTCTCTTAGGAGTAGTCCAGCCAGCTTATTAGTGGTAAATGTTCATTCTATCCTACAAACCCTAACCCTAATTTTTGCTATAAAATAGGGAATTTTACATGGCAGTTTGCATGCCCGATTGTATCCGCATATTTGCATAGAATTAGAAAATATCGGGATTTGGGATATTACAGTGGTATTAGAGCTATCTTCTTGGCTAGCTGTGGGCTTAAGAAATGATAAATAGATGAATATAGAAGGAGACCCTTTTGTAACCTATAGGAGAAGAAAGAGTAGGTACACAAGGGAATTTGAGGATATCCAACTAGAGGATATCATCTCAGACATGGAACAAACATGTATACACTCTGATAAGGGAAAATGAAAGAGAGAAGAGAAGGACAGGATGGAGTTTCACAACTTAGCATCTGCATTGCAAGACTTAGCCAAAGGGAAAAAATATGTACTCAATGCAATCAACAGATTATCTGTGAAACCAGAAATAAGTATCAACAGTACACCTCCCTCACCGGTAGATCGAGGATCTACAAGCAGATGTGGAAAGGTTGCGTACACTAATATACAGGATACACCGCACATATATAGTAGACCTTCCAACAGGCCTACCATGCCTCACTTCTTGGCAGATACAGTAGGTAGTCCAGTTATGCAGGTAGAACCTAGCGAACCTTTTGGGGCTTATTTGCAGGAATACAGGGACTTAGGGGATGAGTTTCATGCTGCCATGTATTTTTTGGATTTTTTCAACATGAAGAGGTGGAATAGGCCCAAGAATTTCAACAAGGGATTCAATCACAACTATGAGTTGCAGAAGACCTTGGGCAGGTTGACCATCCCAAACTTTGATGGGACTCGCGGAGGTTTAGCGAGGATATGGGTTCAAAAGTTGGATACCTATTTCCAACTCAATCCCATGACAGAGACAGATGCCATTAAATTGGCTACCCTCCACCTGGACGGAGAGGCTCACGAGTGGTGGTACCACGGATTGGTGACATTGGGTCACAACACCATACACTCCTACGGTGAGTTCACTCAGAATCTCATGGAGTGGTTTGACAGGAAGGATCCAAAGATACATTTGAGGGAGTTGGCTCAACTCAAATAGACAGGTAATGCAGAAGCCTTCATCTTAGAATTCCATAGGATAGCGGTCATGGTAATAGATGTGTCAGAGAGCAGGTTGACTATGTTATTCACTGAGGCCCTAACAGAGCCACTACGAGGATGGGTGAAATCCTACAAACCCCCCACTATGTAGGATGCCACTATCAGCACCAGAGATCTACAGGATTTAGTCCCAAAGAACAGGTTCCCACTCAAAACCAACTTTCATGTTAGGGACAAGGACAAGAAACCTTTCCAGCAAGATGTTCCCAAGAAAACATGGTTAGATGAGGACACTAGAAAAGACTTGACGAGGAAGAAGCTATGTTTCACTTGTCAGGAACCATGGGTGCCAGGACATAGGTGTGCAAGGAAGGCGAAGGCTCACTACATCAAAGTATATTCAAACAGTGATGAGGATGACTATGAGCAAGAAGCCACAGAAGAACTACGGGTAGCTGAGGAAGAATCACACTAGGGTGATACACCAGAAGGAGTCATTGCTACATTATCTAGAATACCAAGATTTCATACTCTTAGGGTCAAAGGAGTAGTGCAGGGTCACCAAGTAGGAGTGTTGATTGATGGGGGAGCAACCCACAATTTCATTAACTCCACTTGGGTAGCCAAGAGAGGTATTCAGACCGAGAAGTTCGAAGGATTCACTGTAGCAGTAGCCAGGAACTCCAGCATGGAGTGCAACTACTGGATTCCAAAATTGAATGTCACATTAGGTAATTATCAGATGATAGATTCATTCTATGTAGTAGATGTATCAAATACTCATGTAGTATTGGGTGTTCAGTGGGAAATACACTACAGACTACTGGGCAATGGAAATGGAATTCCAGGGGCCAGATAGAAAATGGGTAGTTTTGAGGGGCATGAACACTTATCCCCCAAAACTAGTCTCGTCACAGAGAATGGAGGAAGTACTCCGACAAGATGATATAGAATGGGTTGCAGAATGTTTTTTCACCTTTAGGAAACCCCCAGAAACCAGTGCACAACACCCAAGTGACATTCAAGCCTTGCTACAGAAGCATGAAAAGGTTTTTCGATACCTTCCATCAGGTAGACTACCAGACCGAGGCTTTGAACACATTATTGAGCTAGAGGAGGGGACACAAGCAGTCATCACCACTCCTTACCAGCATCCCAAAAAATACAAGGATGAGATCGAGAAAACAATCAAAGAATTACTGGAGCTTGGATATATTCGGCCCAATTCTATCCCCTTCGCATCCTCAGTAGTCTTGGTTAATAAGAAGGATGGTACATTGCGAATGTGCATTGACTATTGAGCACTCAATAAAAAGACCATTAAGAACAGGTATCCTATCCCTAGAATTGATGAACTCATGGATGAACTTCGGGGAGCCAAATACTTCTCCAAGATTTATCTTCGCTTGGGGTACCATCAGATCAGAGTAAGGCACCAAGACATCTCCAAAACAATTTTTCGCTATCACTATGGTCACTATGAGTTTTTGGTCATGCCCTTTGGACTTACCAATTCTCCAGCCACTTTTCAGTCCATGAACCATACCTTCAGAGTTCAGCTACGTAAGTTTTTGCTAGTATTCTTTGATGACATCCTGATTTACAGCAAAACATGGGAAGAGCATCTGAAACATCTGGACGGAGTAGTAAGCATTCTAGAAGAACACTCGCTTTATGCGAAAATGTCCAAGTGTGAATTCAGCATGAAGGAAATGCTGTACTTAGGACACATAATCAATGAGGAAGGAGTACAGGTTGACATGGAGAAAATCCGAGTTATCAGAGATTGGCCCGCGCCAAAAACAGTCACAGAATTGAGAGGTTTCTTAGGTCTGTGCACTTATTACCGATGATACGTTAAGGGATTTTCCCAATTTGCAGCACCCCTTACAGATCTCACAAAGAAGGGAGCATTCACCTGGACAGACTTAGCACATAAAACTTTCGAAGAGATGAAAGTTATTATGAGTTCCTGTCTAGTTTTAGCATTACCAGACTTCTCACAACCCTTTGTAGTAGAATGTGATGCCTTGGGAGAAGGGTTATGAACAGTATTGATGCAAAATCATCACCCTATTGCATTTGAGAGCCGTAAACTAAAGAACTACGAGCGCCACTACTCCATATATGACAAAGAGATGCTAGCCATCTTACATGCTCTCATGAAATTCAGACAGTACTTGGTGGGCAGTAAGTTCAAAATCAAAATAGATCATAACAGCCTCAAGTATTTCCTGGAGTAGAAGGAACTGAATGAGCGCCAGCAGAAATGGGTCAACAAAGTACAAGCCTACGATTTTGAGATCGAGTATGTAAAAGGTAAGAATAATGTAGTAGCTGATGCATTATCCAGGTGTCCCGCCTCACTATCTCTCAGGAGTATATCCACAGATTGGAGGGCACTTCTCTTAGTATAATACTCCAAAAATAAATTCTCTTGCGAATTATTGGATGGAAAAATTCAGGATGACAGGTACAAGATTGTTGATGACATCATCTATTACAAGAACAGGATATACCTCGTCCCAGAATCCACGTTGAGGAAAAAGATCATACAGGAAGCACATGACTCTTCATTATCAGGACATCAGGGTTTCTTGAAGACCTACAGTCATATCCGAGAGAGGTTCTCATGGAAGGGCCTCAAAGGAGAAGTTATGCAGCACGTACAGGAATGTAGCATCTGTCAACAGAACAAGATTGAGAACATCCATCCAGCAGGGTTGCTTCAGCCACTACCAATTCCAGAACAAAAGTGGAAAAGCATCTCCATGGACTTCATTACAGGATTGCCCAAGGTCCAAGGGCGGGATTGTTTATATGTAGTAGTTGACAGACTGACCAATTTGCACATTTCTTTTCTATATCATCAAATTACTCTGCAGCTCAAGTAGTTGATTTATTCTTCAGGGAGGTCTTCAAGTTACATGGGTTACCTAAGACCATTGTCAATGATCGGGATAGCAGATTCACAGGTTCCTTTGGCAGGAACTATTCAGATTAGTGGGGACCAAACTGGCTACCAGCACGAGTTATCATCCCCAGAGCAATGGACAAACTGAAATAGTCAACAAATGGATTGAAGGATATTTGAGGAACTACGTAACAGGGAAGCAACGAACCTGGATCAAATGGATACACTTAGGGGAGTACTGCTACAACACTACCTATCACATGTCTATTAGGATGACACCTTTTAAGGCATTATATGGCTACGAGGCCTTGGACTATGCAGATTTGGCTTTTGGAGATAGTAGGGGTCCTAAGGAAAAGGATTGGATACAGGACATTTAAGATATTCTTAAAATCTTGAAGGAAAACTTACAGACAACTCAAAATCAGCAGAAGTTATATGCAGAGAAACACAGGATTGAGCGGAGCTTTGAGGTAGGGGATTTGGTATACTTAAGGCTCCAACCTTACAGACAATCTTCGCTTAAGAAGAAATGAGCAGAAAAGTTAAAACCTCGCTTCTATGGACCCTATACAATAATCATGAAGGTGGGAGAGGTGGCATATGAACTAGAACTTCCACGGGAAAGTAAAATTCATAATGTGTTCCATGTGTCCAACCTGAAAAAGACCCTTTGGAAACACATTGCTCCATCAACAGAATTACCTCCTTTAGATGATGAAGGACTACTGATACTGATTCATGAACGGATCATACAGACTAGAGAAAGGAAACTCAGGAACAGGGTAATTAGGGAATACTTGGTTCAGTGGAAAGAACTACCGCCAGAGGATGACACATGGGAAGGTGAACAGGTATTGCATCATCCCAGTTTGCAGTTGCTTGAGGACAAGCAATCTCAGGCGGGGAGGACTGTAATGTCCTCATCTGATTAGGCAGTGAGGACCAAAACTGCTAAGCTATGTGATTCATGTGGGTTCAAGCGGTTACTGACAGTTAGGGAATCATCTAAGGACTGATGCCATCTATAGAAAATCTAGGGCATCAATATGTTATCACCATTAGGTCAAGAAGGACCACCAGGGCCAAAGGCCACTATCATGCATGCCATCTAAGCATTATTTAATGATGCATGCACACATTTAAGTCTCCATGCGCATGCATGCAAGTCAACTGCAAATTAGAAAATAAAGTGACCTAATTAGGTCAAAGGTTAAGGTTTTCGCAGTTGAAAGTTATAAAAGGAAGATAAAGTGAAAGGAGACTTACTTTTGATGATTATTATTTTGGAGCTCTTGAACAACACCACAGCGTGCAACACAACAGTTGGGGTTGGAGACGACGTCTTCAGCTAGCGAGGTTTCGATAGTGAGATATTTGCCCTAGTCTCATTCTGGGTAAGCCATACAGGTTCACCATTTTCTCTTCCATTTATTCATAGTTATCCAGTATACGACAGAGATTGTTGCAGGGGCACGTGTGCAGCCGTAAGAGGTTTTCAGCTGGAAAGCCCTAATCATTTGCTGGGTCTTCAGATCTTAACTTACCTTCAAAACCCAGGCACTATTCTCATCATCGGCATCTTACTCCAGTACCTGATGATTATCAGATCCGATCGTGCTCATCCTGAGCAGTTATCAGCTGTTTCGGGATCAGGGGGCGTGAGCAGCTGCACCTCTAGAACAATTCGTTAGCCTGCATAGAGACCTCATAAATTTCGCATGTGCCAGGTGTTAGTTTTTCAACATTTAAGCTAGCATTATGATAAGATCTTTTCACTGAGAGAATAACAAGCACAGCAATCACATAATCACATCACAAGAAACAAGAGACACAAAGCTTTTAGGAGGGGAAACCATAAATGGAGAAAACCCCTCAACTTCCTCTAAGATAGTATCACCACAAGATGTGAT
>LPNX010207521.1:65805-232066 GCA_001517045.1 Pseudotsuga menziesii
ACTGGAACCTATATACTCATGTAGGTGTCAATCCATTTTCTTCAGAGAGATCATATACTTCCAGTCATGGAATTTGTCAACTTCCCCAATCTTGTCACCAAGCTGATGTGATATATCATATTGAAATGAGAACCTCAACTGGAAATAGCAAAGGATTAGATCTTACCGATTTGAGGTGTCCGTCCTTGTCCCGGAGTTTGCTGATCTAGGGTTTGTCGCAGGAACCCTAATTTTCAAAACTTGGAATCTTTTAGATCTGATTGGATGAGAAGATAGATCTCTTCAAATGGAGCTGTCCAATGTACTCCTTTTCTGAAAACAGTGGAGGGAAGCTCCCGGAACAGGAAGCCCTAATTTTCTGATTTCTTCTGCAGAAATTCCTGTTACTGCTTCTATGATATATCCGAAATTACTGATCCTCTGTGTCTAAAATTTCGTACTAAGGTAACCTCGCATGTCTCTGATCCAACACCACAGGTTTCATCAGTATTTGTTTCACCATTTGGGATTTATGATCCTTTTCCCAAGGTGACCTGTTACAAGACTGTTCAGAACAGCGAAGTTGTACGGCCTGCCACATGTCACTGGTTCATCTTCTGAGTCTGACCTTAGGACCATAGAAAGTACAGTTCGTGCCCTTTCTGGAACATCTTTAGGAATTCCATTTGGACCTCTTTAGCCCAAGATATTGCAGATCTCCCCAGGTGTCCTGTTTATGGATGAATTCTGGAAGAGGCTGGAACCCTAAATTGGAGAGATCATATCTCCCAGAATATAGCGAATCAGAGGCTGCCCTTTTTACACAGTGTTCATCAGGATTTTATCTTCGGCCCCTGCAATTTTCAGCTTCTGATACTTGGCCAATCTCGGAATATAGCGACTGTACCAAAACTTAGCAGTTTTAGTATTTAGGGTTTCTCCTAGCTCAGGGTCAAACTAGGGTTTGACTTTCCCAGAGATTTACCCAACCAAATTTACTGATCCAGGTCTCTAAATTTCGGTTTTGATGAGGAGAAAAATCCTATGCTGGTCTCACCCAAAAATTCATCTTCTGTAGAAATCCCTAATTTCCACATCGAAACTGAAAATGCTTGAAATTGAATTTTGTATCGACAGAAAGATGCACCCTTCAATGGAGAGTCATCCTAGCATACTTGTGCTGAAAATCTGTGGAGGAAGATCCACAAAATAGGAAGCCCTAGTTCCTGTAGCTGCACAATGTCTTCTTCTCAGGTTAGCTCTGATACCATGTTAGTTTTTCAACATTTAAGCTAGCATTATGATAAGATCTTTTCACTGAGAGAATAACAAGCACAGCAATCACATAATCACATCACAAGAGACAAGAGACACAAATCTTTTAGGAGGGGAAACCATAAATGGAGAAAAACCCTCAACTTTCTCTAAGATAGTATCACCACAAGATGTGATCCCAAAACAGTAAGATGACCTCCCAACACAATAGCAACCTTCTGTCTTCTGTCAAGCCCAAGAATTTCCTTCTCCAAAAGTGCGCCACACTTGAGAGAGCAAGAGAGCTAAGTCACAAGTGATAAATAGAGGGGCTCTCACTCTCTATTTATATTCTTCCGTTGACTTGAAGTGCACTCAACCTAATAAATACTACTCGAGCCTACACCTTAATTAGTGTATAATAACTCAAGTGCCCCTAAACTGTGGGGACTTACCTACTGACTTGATATGACTTGTTTACATTATTAATCCTCCCGATCGGAACATCGGGGCATGACCACATGACTCAAATACATAATAGAAACATCCCGGAATAAACATCGGGTTACAATATATGAAATATATAGAAGAATACATTCCGAAGTTACATATACATCAACACCAGGCATTCTCTCCGGCACGGGAAGGCTATCAGTCCTGCAAATCAGCAACTTCATCGGACAACGCCTTCACTGAAAATGTCACCCTTAGCTGATTTGGGGTTCGTGCTGTTGGGATATCACCGGAAGCAGAAGATACCAGTTCATCACCGATTCAGCTCTTGATGCATGCATACTCTCTTAGGAGCAGTCCAGCCAGCTTATTAGTGGTACGTGTTCATTCTATCCTACAAACCCTAACCCTAATTTTTGCTATAAAATAGGGAATTTTGCATGGCAGTTTGCATGCCCGGTTGTATCCGCATATTTGCATAGAATTAGAAAATATTGGGATTTGGGATATTACAACTATGCTATGAAAGGTCACTGAGTACTTGGCCAAAATGAATATATATAGGAAATCATGAACAAAAATGATATCTTCCTAGACTTGCAGGTTAAGTTTCAGGAGGCATAATACAATATCACTGACATAGAGCCAGGATTAACACAAATAAACATCAAACCATCAACCCCCGCACCACTACAAGATAGATGATAGTGACAGTCAGTTTCACTATATTCTATTTAAGATATGTTACTGTATAGAATGTTGCGAAAGTAGAACTTAAACTTTACTGCATAGTTTATATATTATATTTCCCTGGAAGTTGTTATCTTGGAGTAGGCTTTATGTGGTTTTGTAAGGTTGTTGTGGGAGCTGGTCCTCGTCTTACTGAAGTTCCATGTGCAACCATCGACCTATCTCCAAACAATTTCTATTTAATGAAGAGGGTTGATAAAAGGGAATGGCATACCCATAGGCAATTCATTGCCAAAACACATGTGCAACTCTTCACTCCTAGATCACATGCTTAACAATCTCTATTTTGCAACAAGCCATAGAACACGTCTATTAGATTTGAGTTGTGGATTTTTTCTTTAACTGCTAATCCAAGCACTCTCGTGATTAAGAATTGAGTGGGTCAACAATGGCCAATCTTACACACGAAATCACACAAAAAATCTAGCACCTTTAGCAATCGCTTCAATGGTTCAAGCACAAAGATTGAACAATGCTTCAAGGAAATTTGCTTTTCTAGTCATGTGACTAGAGGAGAGAGTAATGCATGCCAATAAAGGATTCCAAGACAAAAGAAGTAACTGGACAAATTACTGGAAGGCTATTCCAGTAAGTCTCATCATGTCTTTATTTTTCAAAATTCAAAGTCTCACTTATTTTTCCCCTCTCCATTTGAAGTTTCAAAAGTTGTTGTTTTAAGTTTTACCTAGTCTCACTTAAATTAAATAATAAAATGTTTTATTTTAAATATAAAATCTTTTTAAAGATTATTATTATGATTTTATATTTAATATAAAAACAAGTGAGTGGCGATATTTTACCCAACCCAAACTCCAAAGTCTAAATTGAAGGTCTAATTCATATGTCACAATATTTGTACAAAATTAAAGGGTTTTTATTACTACTTTTTAATTTGCATTTGCCATCATTTATTTTATTATTTTCACTTTGAAATGTTTGCTAAAAATTAAATTGGGTCAGGTTTCGTTTATGATTCAAACCAAAGATATATGGTTCGGACATCATCCTGTACCGTTTGGTTATTTCTCCACAAGTTGAATAAAAAACGCCACTCTATATGTCAAACCCAAGATTTATTTTAAATACATAATTTTCATCTTTAGTTTTGTCATTTTTGTAAAACTTCATTTGGGTGTTGATCTCCAAGCCAGATTCTGAGATCAAGAGTCCTACCTCCATTTTTCAAAGCACTCACACTAAATGCCAAGGGGGAAGTCCAATGAATGTGATATGCTCATCATGTTGGTTCAATGCAAATATACCTATGTTTAAAAATCCATGCCTATGGGATAATTTCCATGATGTAAACAAAATGCATCATGCATTCAAAGGCCAATGGTGACAATTATGTTGGGTAAAAGTATTCTTGATGGAACTAAAGCAGATCCTATGGGCGATGAAACTTAGCGCAACTATAATAGTTCTCCCGAGTGTTATATAAGAACTAAACCAACAAAGTTTTATAGCTTAATTCTAGTGAAAGGAGACGAGAAAAGCATTTGAGATGGATAATCGATCACAACACCTAAGGAAGATCCGACTAAATTCTTATGTGGTACTTGTCATATGTCATATAGAGCAGTGACCAACTGTGAAGGTGCAAACTAACATGTAAGTCAAGTGTCAAAGAAAGATATTTAGACATGTCAACTGTCAAGCCGAACAGCCCAATTGTAGATGTTAAAAGCATCCTTATACCTTATCGAGTGTCATGAATAAATCTTACAGAGGAATTACTTTTGAGATGAAATGATGAGTAACAGCTACATTTGTTTATTATGAAGATCACTTGGATGCTAAATTGGAGACTTTACAATGAAGGAATGGTCATATTGGAATGACCTTAGAGAAGAAATGAGTTGGAGATCCTGCAAATTGATTATGAAGGAAAACGATTGAGTGCTTACTGGACTTGAATGTTGGTGATCATTTGAAGGTCACCTTATGCACTAGTGTAAAAGTTGAAAAAAAATATGTAGAAACCTTTTCTTGACCATCATGCTAGTGTTTACAGAGTGGAAACCACAGAGGGGATGTTGACATATTAATCACCGGAACAAGAACTGGAGTAACAATTATGGGTGTTAGTTGATATTTGAAAGGAAAAATGCAGACAAGAAGATTAGTGGCGTGGAGCTAACCAAGAGTAACATAGTGTCCAGCGAAAAGCTAGACCCTCTCAAAATTCAAGACATTGGTGCAGGTTTTGTTCCATATAATTTGGATGAAGACATACTTGATGAAGTCATATGGATATCTAATGATGAAGTTGTTGAAATGGTAAAGCAATTGGAATTCTAAAAAGGATTGATGGTTAAAATTTCATAAGGATATTCAGAAAGTATGGATGTAGTTAAAGGCAAATTCATGCACATGGGCATGTACATGGAATTAATGGAAAATTTAGGCTAGGGTTATGACATTCACACATAGATAATGCCAATAAATAGTCCATGATTTCTAATGACAACAACAACCCAATTACCAATAACAACCACTTACAATTTTTTTAAGCTTTTATAGACTTCAAATTGAATTGGTTTATGTTGCTTTTTCTTTTTAAGCTTTTCTTGCTTTTAAGGATTGATGGCAGGCGAGCAATCACAATGTTGCTTTTTCCCTTTAAGCTTTTCTTTTTTAAGCTTTTATAGAATTGGTTTATATTGCTTTTTCTCTTTAAGCTTTTCTTGCTTTTAAGGATTGATGGCAGGCGGGCAATCTTCTTTTAAAGCGACCATTCGTAACTTCTCCATTGTATTGTAACTACTAGAGCAAGAACGTCAAGCATTTCCGCATTGTATTGTAACTACTAGAGCAAGAGCCTCAAGCATTTCCGCTTCTGGCATTTACGCATTCTGCAATTACTGGCATTTCCGCTTCTGCAATTTCTGGAATAATTTGTGGAATTTTCGGAACGTCTCCTCTTTCCATGGCCATGGAAAATTTTGATTGGCCGTCTTTTCATTTCGTTTATATTGATGTTTAGGGTTTTCTTTTGTTTATATGGATAGGATCAAGGTGTATGTGATGTGGAGTATGCAATGGTTTGATGCGAGCAGCATTTGTTTGCTCTGGTCTGCCAAATGAGAGGAGATTCGATTGCTCTGCTCTGCCATATGACAGAAGATTTGATTGCTCTGCTCTGCAATATGTAAATGGTATAAGTAAGGCAGTATTTTTAATTCAATTCACTTAAGATCGCCTTCAATTTCTACAGTAAGAAAACATCAGTTAATAATTTCTTGATTGAAATGTGCAGGTGGGTCTTCATTGAGTGTCCAAAGCTATATACTCGTTTTTGGAGGTCAGCTAAGCTGGATGATCATCAATCATTATCAGAACTCTACAGGAAAATATGCAAAATGCATGCCAAGGGTATCTAATCTTGGCCGTCTTTTCATTTCGTTTATATTGATGTTTAGGGTTTTCTTTTGTTTATATGGATCGGATCAAGGTGTATGTAGGTGTATGTGATGTGGAGTATGCAATGGTTTGATGCCAGCAGCAGCATTTGTTTGCTCTGGTCTGCCATATGAGAGGAGATTCGATTGCTCTGCTCTGCCATATGACAGAAGATTTGATTGCTCTGACCTGCAATATGCAAATGGTATCAAGTAAGGCAGTATTTTTAATTCAATTCACTTAAGATCGCCTGGTAAGAAAACATCAGTGAATAATTTCTTGATTGAAATGTGCAGGTGTGTCTGCATTGAGTGTCCAAAGCTATATACTCGTTTTTGGAGGTCAGCTAAGCTGGATGATCACCAATCATTATCAGAACTCTACAGGGAAATATGCAAAATGCATGCCAAGGGTATCTAATCTCACCAATAGTTAGTATTACATAAAAGTATACATTACATACTACAGAGTGATATTTCCATACTTTGTAACCTTTGATAGGCGTTCTTGAGATTTTCCATCTGATATGTCCTCTCTGCATTAAAGTTACATTCTCACTGGGTTCGTAGGTTCATTATTTTTTTATTCATCAGCAAAGTTTACAACACCCCTTCCTGCTTTCTTTTTCCAATTCTTTGTTAACCCCCAACTTCTTTTTCGGATTCTTTAACCCGCCCTAAGGACTCGGGGAAACATGGACTTAATATTGTAAGTGGGAAGCAGGGGCAGAGTACCGTATTTCCTTGGATAATTGTATCAGGGTCGATGGTTATCAAAATGAGAGTACTCTTGGGCTTGATCTCTGTGTTAATAATTTAAATTTGACGTGGAAAACAGTCCAATCTTTCTAAAACATAAACACAGATTTCTTCACCATATGCAAAGGTGTGCCCCTGCAGTGATAATACTTTTAAGTGTAATCTCATCCATGGCTGCCTCCATTCAGTGATGTGCACTCTTCATAACCTTTAATTGAACACATCTCCAATGGATGGATGGAAGCTTTAGAGTTGATTCAAGTAGTACCTTTTGCTTGCCTTTGATTTTCTCTTTAATTGCACACAACTCCAATGGATGGATGGAAGCTTTAGAGTTGATGTCAACTAGTACCTTTTGCTGGCCCTTGATTTTCTCTCTAGATGACAGGGAAAATTAACGAGCCTACAAGCTTTAGAGTTGATGTCTTCTGGTACCTTTTGCTGTCCGTTGATTTTCTCTTTAGATGACAACGAAAATTAACAAACCTGCTTTGCAGGTATTAATAATGACACCTGTGCAACATGCAGGTTTTTACCCAATTTTGGTCAAATCATGTAAACTTGCTTTTGGGAGCTGTTTCAAGATGTTTTGTTAATGGTGCATGAAATTTTAATGCGATGTGATTCCTGAAAGTGCAGGTGTATGCTTGGAAATGACAGTGTTGGAACTCTGAGATAATTTGTAAAATATTGAATATTCATCTATGCTGTGTGGTTTTTATTACTTAAGCCGATGGGTATGATGAGACATGATTTTATAAGTTATATTTTGGAAGTCTGATTTTGAGTCTGGTCTTAAGAAACATTAGTCTGATCTTGTATTTTGGAGGTCTGACAGGGTGCTGTTCTGATTTGCATACCGAGAACTATCTGTTCAAAATAATTATAAAGTCTGTTCAAAATTTTTTCCGTTAGTTTTGATTATTGATTATGAGGCTAAACCATTATAAACTCTGTTCAAAAAGTTCTGTTAGTTTGATTTTGCGGAGCAAATCACTGCAGCGATTACTGTGGGAGTGGTTTGATTTTGCACTACAAAGGGTCAATCTTGAGTTACAGGTTCTAGTTCAAATGATAATCATAGCATTTAGATGAGGGTGCACTCTGCAGGAGATGTCTGTCCATCTTATGTAACATCAGTAAACCATGTAGACCATTGATTACAATAATGTAAAAATAATTTAAAATCATGTAGATAATAATAAAATAAAGCAGCATCCGTCCATCACATCCATCTTACATCTTTATCTTCTTTTCGACCCCTCTGGATGCTTAATAAATTTGGGTTTATGATCGTTTCCTTTTTTCCTACACAGAGGAATACCCAAGTGGTTTCCTTTTTTACTTGTGGTTTCATACACTGGAATACCCAAATGGTTTCCTACACAGAATACCCCAAAGGTTCAGATTCTGTTGGACCCTTGCTCTTCCTGTAACTGGGAGCCAGGTTTCTGCAATTTCTCTAATCTAGAACCTATAATTTCTTTTTCCATTAACAGAAGGATATGTGGGCACAATTACTGTTTGTAAACCCTTCTTTAAAAGAATTTTTCCTGTAAAATCTACATTTACAAGTGATGTTTGTCCTCCATCAATAGCAATCACCCTATTTAGTCTGCTTACTTTCCAATACCCTAGCTCCCACTCCCAAAACTATCCTCTATTATCCCCTTTGCTGCTAGGTGTATTACGCCACTCATAGAAGTGATGCTTCCAAAGATGCTTCCCAAACATTGCATGTAAGTGGTTGCAAAATATAAGCAGAGATGGAATGCTTCACAAATACATTTTTATAGTGTTCTCTGGTATCTGAAGATGCAGTGAATGACATTGGAAAGTGTACAAAAACTATCTTAGACACAGGATGCTTTGATTCACCATCCCATTGTCCAAGTTGTAAGTCCACTTTCTAAATTCTATCATTGTTTGGATGTCCAAAAAGTTTGCAGGCCCATGGAGTATGATACTCAATGTCAACTTTTCCCACAAATGGTATTTTGAAACCTTTTCCTACAAAACATTCCTATAATATTTCCATGAAAAATTTGGGATAAATATTCATAGACCTATAACACTTCTCCATCATACTGTCACCCAGAAGTTGAGGATATGAAAAACATTTCAGATTCATCCTACATGCAGACATCATACAACAATTGTTCTAAAAGTTTGTGATGGAGACTGTAAGAAAAGGGGTCCATAAAGGAAAATGTTGAATACTTCAGAGAATTTATTTGAGACATGTAAGAAACCTAGCCTTGAACCTACAAAAGTATATCTTCCTCATCTACAACAGGAATGCAAGATGATTCCATTCCCTTCCAACTTTTCTCCAAGGATTGTTCAAGCGATGAAAGGTGGACTTTGTTGGTACATTTAAACATATACATATAAAAGGGAGGTGTAGATATATCATTATGCTACAAATCAGTTGACAAAGTAGGTAGAATCTCAAGCAATTCCAAAAAATTTGGCTTGAAACAAGAATTGAGTAAAAGTATGACAAGTAAATGATCAATTAATTTTTGATTTTTTTATAATAATTACTATTAACAGTAAATATTTTTTACTTTTAACAGTAAAGATGATAAAAAATTACTAATTTACTAGTCTTTAACTTAAGATGATAAAATATGTTTTGAGTCTTTAAACAATAGTAAGCAGGCAAATAAGCCATCTCTCCCAAATCTTGGCACACTTAAAGTAGTTTTGAGAATTTTGTGATAAGTTTGAAGACCGAAACAAGCAACTTCCTTTTAATGCTCGGTCCTTGATTAGTGCCATATTCATCCAACCCAAGTGCTATGCAAGTTAATTACAAATTTCTTGAAAAAACATATCTTCCATACTCAACAAAAATTAAAAATAAAGCGATCCAAACAATTGCACAAACTTACAGGAAAAGAGTTCCAACTAGGAACCTGCATCACTCCTTGTGAAAAGACTAAAGGTACATAAGAAAAGGGGTTGTGCAGATTGGGGTTGGCAATTAATTATGTCCTTGAAATTGGGCATGTTGTTATCCCTTCCGCATATGGCTGAGGACTTGGTATTAACAAAGATCTAGCTGGATGATATGAAGAAAGTCCAGGAATTGCAACACTATACACCCTCTCTGTAGGTCTGATTTCTTCCCTGTTCACTGTAGAGATCGAGTATATATTTCTAAAAAAACTTTGCATACACCGGGCTGTAACGGACTGTAAGTATTTAGGTCTGTGACTTTGACAAACAATTGTAGTGTATATTGTTGAATGTAGCAGTAGTTGTTCAATCCTTATGATGATTGATTTCCCTTAGACAAGTAAGTTCTTACAGCATATGTAACATTTATCATCCACAACATTTAATCTTGCAAAATAAAATGCTACAGTAATAATATAAAGCATAAATCAATCATTTAATGCCAAAATTTCAAATCTGGATTTTACTAAAAAATAAGGTGAATACATGCCTGGAAAATTCGATGCACTAACAACAATGGAAAAATGTGTCCTCCACGACTTCAAATTTCTCCTCGGTATTGCACAAATTGGGCATACTTCAATGAACAAATGTAAACTGCTGCAGATGCCTTTCAGTATATAATATTGAGTGGATTTGGTAGATATCAGACCACACACAAGAAAAAGTAGCAGCATAATGAAGATTTAATTCCAACAAAAATCTACAACATAAGGAGATCATTCCATAACACGCCACCCAACTAAAAGCCACAATACACAGGGATTGATTTCACATGAAGAGTTCTCTTGCTTTCTCCACTTTGGAACACTTAAAACTTATCTAGAAAATATGGTGCCGTGTTTTTTTCCAATAGTGATTTGAACGTCTTGAAACAAAAATAAATAATGAAAAAGAATCAAAGATCAATATTCAAGCTAGGTCGTTTCTCTTAAGAGATCCTTCGTTAAAATAATTGCATCATAAGTGGGGGGTTTGGTTATCTATACGGAGAAGATGGCTATAGCAGAAATAGCTACTTCCCACGCGCACTGTAACACAAGTTTCTCCTTCTGCGACTTCTACAGCTGAAATATCATATCTTTCTTGGCCATGCCCTTCAACAAATGTGTGAATCTCTGCTATTGAACACTATATTGTATTGTGGTAGTTAGTTCGAGGTTTCAAAAGATGGCTTGGGCTTCAACCCCAGTAAGCAAGCTCTAATACTTTTGGACTAGGAACAATTTCTCCTCTAGCAAAAGAGCCATATACTGTGCACTGTAGATTCAGCTTGCAAACCACGATCTAGCAGACGGACATGGTTCCATCCAGAATAAGACCTTGTGATCCAGTAGTTTTTGTACCTAGATTAAATATACAAACCACCATTTCTACAATGGCACAAAAAATTACCTAGAAAGCGCCATTGTCGCCTCCTCCCATATTCAAACAAGTATGCATGCTTGCAGATAGAGATTGAGTTTATTGGGAAAGTGTTATGAAATAATAACTCTATGTTTGGTCCCTGATTTAGCATGATAGGTTGTCCGTCCATAAGTTGACTCATCAGAATGGCTGATGTAGAATTACCCAATTCCTCTGTGAAGAGGGTTGAGGAGCAATTCTCGAAAACCCAAAGGTAAAAATCATCACGAATCCCATTGAAGTGGGATAAATCTGTAGGGGAAAAGTAAACATCAAGCGACTCAGCTATGAGCTGCATGAGAACTGTTTTCTGGCTCTCGGGATAGGTGGTAATTAAAAGTTTGAAGTCGCTAATGTGCCTTGTAATAGCGAGATTGTGGGTTAACCAAGTGAGACAACATATTATATAATTATGGGGACATTGAAAAAAAGATGAGGTAACGTCGGAAAATCGACCTTTAATTTTATAATTAAAAAAAATTTAATCAAATTTCGTAATTTGAAAGTGAGATCCTACAAAACAATAATTTTAGTTTGATGTCATCGGATTTTCTTGTCGGAACATTGCTGCACTCTCTCTATGTGCTACCCCTGCTCTCTCTCGATCTCTCCCTTCACACATCCCTTCACTGTCGCCCGCCGCATGCTCCCTTCTTTTCACACTGCACTCTTTGTTATCTGCTTAAACATTCACGCAACCTTCCCATCCAACCCTAAAAAAATGTTCCATCATTTTTTCAAATAAAATAATATATTATTATTATTATTTAGTAATATTTATTATAATAATATTTATTTTAATATATATAAACTTTTCAAAAAAAAATATATATATATATATACTAAACTATTTATATAGTTTATAAAAACACTAATAATAATAATAATAATAAATTAATTACGCCGATAGGTGTTTTTTTTATGGAGGTGTGTTTTGAAAATTATTGTACCTGTTTTGTCGTCCCTTCCACAAATCCAATTTTCATGCGTGTCTTCATAATTTGCTGATGCGTGTCCTCGTGATTTGCTGGCGATTTGCTGGTTCACTGTTACTCTTGCCCATACATTATGCCACCTGTTTGCAATCAACAAACAAGGAACCACATGGAAATGATGGCCATGTTGTCTCTCTGTTACACTCCCCAAAATCAATTACCGTCTCGTTGTTGCGCAATTGATTGAATTCCTAAACATGTCTTTCAGCTGACACGCAAATACCAGTCTATTTAATGAAGGGTGTGGGAGCCAGGCTCCATAAAATCGGTTTCTTTGGCTATGGAAACTTAACGAATATTGCGCTCGTAGTAAAGATATTTAGTATTAGAATGAACCATTTTGTGGTGGATGGATCGGTTTTGAAGATTTAATGTATCCCCAGATGCATCGACCATGGAAGGTAATAAGCATTTTGATTCTTTTTTGCGGATATCTTGTTTTATGTGGTTTAAAATGTGTTGGGACTGGGACTGGGAGTTGAATCATCACGAAGAAGGAATATGCACTACCAGACGATATCACCTGTCAATTTCCCTTTTGTATATTTCTTTCTTTTATTTTTTTATCATCAATATTATATTATATTTGCTATGTTGGAATAACTAAATGATAGATCGATACCCAATCATCCAAAAACTTCCATAATAATGCATGTTGTGTTGAAAATGGAGATCACAGGGTACAATATGTGGAGATACTGTTGAAAATAGTTCCCTTCTTTGAAACTACTACTTTTTAATTTTCTCATAAATATGTTCTTCAAGAACAAACTTCACACAACCAATCACCTTCAGGAACCTCGTCTAACATACTTTGCATGCAGTAACTGTCAAAGAATAAGTAACTAGGAACATATCAAACATTAAAACCCATGCATCACAAACATCTCCACAAAATAGTCTTTTTAGCTCATTTCAAAAAATACATACCACTATGTATAATTTTATTAGTTACTGGAATACATACGTGTGTTCAACACCATCATTACAAGCTGCAACAACAAGCATCTCTTCATTACCTGTGTCCCTGCAAATATCACATACTTTAACTTGCTAATAAAAAAAGGTGACAATAAATAAGGATTAATATAGACTATACTATTCAAATGGAAGTCCAATGTGTTCATCAATATAAATATATCCAAATAAAGACAAACTCCATAAATGACAAAAATATAAAATTTTAAAAGAAAAATATTTGATGTATTTTATGATCTATCATTCTAGAACACTCCTATTCATCTCCACAAAGAAATTGATAATCCTCTTGAAACAATTTTCACCCTACCATAATTCCATTATCGACACTAAAATGATAGGCACTCTTCAAAGCAACTTCCACCATATGCA
Source organism: Pseudotsuga menziesii (assembly GCA_001517045.1). Taxonomy (NCBI): domain Eukaryota; kingdom Viridiplantae; phylum Streptophyta; class Pinopsida; order Pinales; family Pinaceae; genus Pseudotsuga; species Pseudotsuga menziesii. The sequence continues at coordinate 79,118 of LPNX010207521.1, forward strand.
AACACTGGTCATGGCCCATTGTTAGACATTATATGCAAAAGGACACACACCATCTCCCACTTATTGTAAATAGCCTTTAGTTTCCTTCAAATTTGCTCAAAACCACAACAACTTTGGAACTTCCCCTTTCTACAATTGGTTCATATTAAATAATGGAATGCAACTAGGAACAAGATTTACAAGATTTACATTTTGAATAGGTCTAAGAAAGAATAGACTTCAATATCATCTACCCAACAAGCAAAAAAAATGTTTTTCGCAATTCAACAATATTCATAAACATTCATAGAATTGAATGTCATCTTAACATGGATGAGATTAAAGCATAAACATAATCCAAAATTTCAAATAATATACATGAGTTATAACTTGTAGTATAAAACCAAATTAAAATGATACAAACCACAATATCATGTATACGATAAGGTAATCCAGACGTTTTGTTTCAAGATACTAAGCATGTCATCAAACTGCTAAGATTCATCAGATGAACACTCATCAAACAATATTTGCTCAACTTTAGCATGATTTCTATAGTTTGAATGGCTTGCATGCGCTTAAAACAATATCGAGTAATTTGATTTATGGACTTAACAAGAAGTAGAAGGTTGAAGCTTTTCCTAGAACTGGAGCTTGAGTGGTTTGCATGCATTTAAAATAATATAGGAAAATGATTTAATTTATGGGGTTAGCCAAAACTAGAAGGTTGAAAGTGAAATCCAAATTAAAAAAAAAATTAATCAAATTTCGTAATTTGAAAGTGAAGTCCTACAAAACAATACTTTTAGTCTGATGTTGTCGGATTTTCTCGTCGGAATTTGGGTACAAATCTTGTTGTGTCTCCTCTCGACCTTCTACAAGACCTTTCCTCCACCATCCAACGTGCATTCCACCACATAGTCGCCTACTCCCACCACTCCCCATTGCTGCACTCTCGCTACGTGCTACCCCCGCTCTCTCTCGATCTCTCTCTACACACATCTCTTCAACGTCGCCCATCGCGTGCTCCCTTCTTTTCACACACTGGACTCTTTGTTATATGCTTAAACATTCACGCAACCTTCCCATTCAACCCTAAAAAAATGTTCCATCATTTTTTCAAATAAAATAAAATATTATTATTATTTAGTAATATTTATTTTAACATATATAAACTTTTCAATATATATATATATATATATATATATATATATATATATACACACACACTAAACTATTTATATAGTTTAGAAAAACACTAATAATAATAATAATAATTAATTAATTACGTCGATAGGTGTTTTTTCTATGGAGGCGTGTTTTGAAAATTATTGTACCTGTTTTGTCGTCCCTTCCACCAATCCAATTTCCATGCGTGTCTTCATAATTAGCTGATGCGTGTCCTCGTGATTTGCTGGCGATTTGCTGGTTCACTGTTACTCTTGCCCATAAATTATGCCACCAGTTTGCAATCAACAAACAAGGAACCACGTGGAAATGATGGCCATGTTGTCTCTCTCTCACACTCCCCAAAATCAATTATTGTCTCGCTGCTGCTAGCAGTATTGGTTATGATGCAAATGATGTTCCGAAAACTATTAAAGATCAATCTATCCATGATATTTATCTTGACAATGACAAGGACCAGTTCAGGGCAGCACAAATGGAACTCCTTAGTAGTAATCCAACATATGATATTTTTGAATCCGAGTCACAGGAGGAGAGTTTGAGCATGTTATCTTTCTAACCAAACTTTGACCAACAGACTATAGATATCATTGAGCCCTTAGTTTACAATCTTGAACAAGAAGTTGAAATGAGAAGCCATGGAGCAGTGGGAGATGAAAATACACAAAAATAGATTGTTTCTTTTGAACAACAAAAAGATATAGTTTCCCATGATTTCTATGAACTTCCATTTATAATGATTTTCCATTGTCTAGAATTTTATTTTTTCCGATTAATGGCATGGAGTAAATTTAGTGTATGATACAGTTGTTGGCATGGTTACAGTGGCAATCTGATATTACTTGATTAAATACTTGAGTTGGTTAGATTAGGTGTTCTATATAAATAATCTTTCCATGCAAGAATTTAGCTCCAATTTAAGTTTGTTGCTGTATGTTTTTCAGTGTGTCAGTATTTCCAGTTTTCAATAAGGAGCAAAAGTTATCTCCATGCATGAAATGGGGTACAATTAAATCGAAACAAAACATAGTGGAGAATGGTACTGCTATTTTCAGGTTTTAGTTGCAGGAAAGGTTGGTTTGTATTATGTGGTTGGTTTCATGTTGAAGAGTGTTTTTCTCCATATGAGCAAAATCAGTTGCAGGGAAAGAGGTTGCACAGATGGACAAGAAAGGCATTTGGTTTGTTGGTTCTTGTAGCCTCGCAAGGAGGACTCCATCCCCAACCGTAGCTAGATGTTGGTACCAGATTCTGCCTCATCAAAATTTTCAGCGTCAACCAACAAAATCGATGGATTTTCGAAAAGTGTTCACCATGGGAAATTCTAGAAGCAAAAAGTTGTATACTTGTAATGGACCTGCTACTTGAATCTTGACATCCTACATTCTAATGTTGCATTGGCTTTGATGTTTGTCTAGGATTTGGTCATCTTCCCATCAAATCCAAAGTAATTCCATCAATTTTGTTGACCTTTCGTCAAGTTTGTGTCGATTTCGCTAAATTGTTTCCAAGCCTCTAATCTTTGCTCAAATTTTGTCAAATCCGGTCACTACCAAATCTTAGCTTGGTAAGTCTCATTATGTCTTTATTTTTCAAAATTCAAAGTCTCACTTATTTTTCCCTTCTCCATTTGAAGTTTCAAAAGTTGCCTTTTTAAGTTTTACCTAATCTCACTTAAATTAAAGAATATATTATTTTTTTTGAAATATAAACTCTTTTTAAAGATTATTATTATGATTTCATATTTAATATAAAACAAGCGAGTGGCAATATTTTACCCAACCCAAACTCCAAAGTCTAAATTGAAGGTCTATTTCATATGTCACGATATTAGTACAAAATAAAAGGGTTTTTATTACTACTTTTTAATCTGCATCTGCCATCATTTATTTTATTATTTTCTCTTTGAAATGTTTGGTAAAATTTAAATTGGGTCAGGTTTTGTTTACAAGTCAAACAAAGTTATGTCAAACAAAAAATATATGGTTTGGACATTGTCCTTCACTGTTTGGTTATTTCTCCACAAGTTGAATAAAAAATACCATTCTATGTCAAACCCAAGCTTTATTTTAAATCCATAATTTTCGTCTTTAGTTTTGTCATTTTTGTAAAGCTTCATTTGGGTGTTGATCTCCAAGCCCATACCTCTAAGCCAGAATCCGAGCTCAAGAGTCCTACCTCCATTTTTCAAAGCACTCACACTAAATGGCAAGGGGGAAGTCCAATGAATGTGGTATGCTCAACATGTTGGTTCAATGCACATATAGCTATGTTTAAAACTCCATTCATGTGGGATAATTCCCATGATGTAAACAAAATGCATCATCCATTCAAATACCAACAGTGTCAAGTATGCTGGGTAAAAGTATTCTTGATGGCACTAAAGGAGATCCCATGGACCATGGAACTTAGTGCAACTATAACAGTTCTCCCTAGTGTTATATAAGCACTAAACCAACAATGTTTTATAGCTTAATTCTAGTGAAAGGAGACGATAAAAGCATTTGAGATGGATAAACGCTCACAACGCCCAAGGAAGATCCTACTAAATTCTTATGTGCTACTTGTCATATGTCATATAGTGCACTGGCCAACTGTGAAGGTGCAAACTAAGATGTAAGTCAAGTGTCAAAGGAAGATACTTAGACCTGTCAACTGTCAAGCCGAGGCGTCCACGTGTAGATGTTAAAAGCATCCTTATACCTTATCGAGTGTCATGAATAAATCTTACAGAGGAACTAATTTTGAGATGAAGTGATGAGTAGTAGCTGCATTTGTTTATTATGAAGAACACTTGGATGCTAAATTGGAGAATTTACAATGAAGGAATGGTCATATTGGAATGACCTTAGAGAAGAAGCGAGTTGGAGATTCTGCAAATTGATTAATCAAGGAAAACGATTGAGAACTTACTGGACTTGAATATTGGTGATCATTTGAAGGTCACCTTATTTACTAGTGTAAAAGTTCAAAAAAAATCTCTAGAAACCTTTTCTTTACCATCATGCTAGTGTTTACAGAGTGGAAACCACGGAGGGGATGCTGGCATATTAATCACCGGAACAGGAAATGGAGTAACAATTATGGGTTTTAGTTGATAATTGAAAGGAAAAATCCAGACAAGAAGAGTAGTGGCGTGGAGCTAACCAAGAATAACATAGTGTCGAGCAGAAGGCTAGACCCTCTCAAAATTCAAACATTGGTGTAGGTTTTCTTCCATATAATTTGGATGAAGACATACTTGATGAAGTCATAAGGATTTCTAATGATGAAGTTTTTTAGATGGTAAAGCAATTGGAATTCTAAAAAGGATTGATGGTTTAAATTCATAAAGATATTCAGAAAGTATGGATGCAGTTAAAGGCAAAGTCATGCACATGGGCATTTAACATGGAATTAATGGAAAATTTAGGCTAGTGTTATGACATTCACACATAAATAATGCAAATAAATAGTCCATGATTGCTAATGACAACAACAACCCAATTACCAATGACAATAACAAACCACTTACAAATGTAAGTAATAGAAATGTAGCTAATAATAATAGAAAAGATATATAATGACAATGGAGTAGTCTAACGCTTCGACGATTTCGCCCGGCGTTGGACTACTCTGTTAACCGACATCGTTAACGCTCAAGGCCATTGTCGTTGGTTTTTTCATTCAGCCACTTGCAAGGTCGAGGTTGTCTCTACCCTTGAGGTGACTGATGACCTTAATGTCCTCTTTTCTTGTCGGGCCTAAAGAAAAACAAATTTTCTTTCTGTGACCTTATCGCCATTTCAATACCTAATCTTTAGGTCTCGGTATTCTGCAAACGTTGTCTAAATGAATATTCACCTTTCTCTGCTTTTAAGTTAAATAGTTTGGGAGAGATGTTAGATACATGACTGAAGGAGTAAGAGTATAGTATAGAGATCAGACGAAGGAAGTGATGTTTTCAAGTTGTTAGTCATCTCCTGGACTTGCAAGAAACCTTGAGGTGTTGACTACAACAGATCATAGCATCATGGGATGGACTTACCTCTGGTGGTGTGACCCAAGCGAGGTTGGACTCTGCAGCAGCTCTGGAAGAGTGGGTGCAGTCCAAGCGATGTTGGAGCAGTCTAACGCTTGGAGGGAGTCGAGTTCATAGTGGACGGAGAGCATAGTGGGGAGGGTGGAGGAGTCACATTTCTGGTCGAAGGAAGAAATGTGCTCGTAGAATGGATTGGTTGTTGAATGTTCTCCTAACAAGTGTTGAACCTTGTTATTGGTTCAAGAAGATTTTGAAAAAAAGAGGATATATAAACAACTACAAGAAAGAAAAACACTTTGAATCATCAATGGAAAAAGCAAGTAGAATTCCATAGAGTGATTATCGTCCTCATGAGAGCACAACCAATGCTTACTGGGTGAGAAGTCAAACAGATCGTGATAAGAGATATCTTGTCACTTGGTATCGTACGAATTTTATAGCATGTGAATGTCCATGGTCTACTCGAGACAACATTTGCAAGCATGCTATAAAGGTCAACTGGCTATATTTCCACTCAAGAAATTCAAATTCATTTCCTGGTCAAGATGCAGTGGCTAACACATTCAATGAACCTCTCGAAATAAGTATAGAATCCCATAACTGTGATGAAAATGCTGACATGACTCTTATTCCCAATGATATTGTTGATGTAGACGTCGAGGAACTTCATATGGATAGAGAGGAGGTGCTTAGGAAACGATAGTTTCTTCTAAACAACCCCCCTACTACTTTGTGCAAGATGAACCGATTGAATGGTTTGCTTGATAATTTTTTGGATGATGATTTTGACTTCACACCTAGTTTGGGTGCTCTTGATTCATCTTTTAAGAGGAAGAAGAGTTTCCTTAGCCCTGCAAAAAAGAAAAGAAGAAGTAAACAAAATAGTGGTTTGGAAATTGATTTGAACGTCCATGCATCTAAAATAAACCATTTGAGTTTCGATACCTAACAAGCGGTGACGTCCTCGATCAAATAATGCATCCCCTATGGATCCAGGTTAGTTTCATAGCTTGACTAGAGTAATGGTTTTGGATTAGTGTACTTAAGCATCATTGTTCTATAACAAGTGTTATGTTGTTGTTTGCAATGACACAACAATCCATAACCATGGCGACAAGCCAAGGCCATGCAAGTCGCATGCCCTGATAGGTACATTTTTTACTTGCAAGAACTACAAGCTAAACTATTCATGCTCCATGAAGATTTGCCGATGAGATTTGAACTTGAAGAGTTTATCAGAATAACAATGTATTTTTATCATTTATACCCTGCATTCTACCTATGGACTTGTAAATCTAATATTTTTCCTTTTCATTGTTCGGAATTAGGATGGATCCACTCAGTTATTCAATGTGTCAAAAATGCCTCTTCTAGATTTGAAAGTAACTTCAATTTAACTTGGGGAAGAGCAAATGGAGGTAACATAGAAGCCATTAAGCTAATAAATAAAAGAGCCCAATTTTGCTATGAAACATGGAAGGAAATAGTTTATCATTATTTTTTCAAAGGGAACCCCATTTAGGGCTGATTTTCCCCCCTTTTCTGCTATTCCAGAGAGTCAAGGTATGACCAGTTTACATAATGCAATCAAACATTACATAGGGGCTCAACAAGAGCATAATGTTACCAAAAAGAATTGAACCTTGGTGGCAAGGATAATAATCATTCCTCCCAACCACCAAGATACACCATAATTTAAAGTTGAACCGAATCTACCATAATTTAAAATAAATTACAAAACAGACGAACAACATCATGTCTATCATCTCTTGGTTTGAATTTGTTTTGTAAACAACATTGTGTAATATTCAACTACGCTAACATTATTCCACAAAGCACTTGGACTTCTTGTTCTTCCTCGCAGGTAAAAGGTCTTGAATTCCTCGCAACACCCATCATTTGATTGACATGAAGGTAACTGCATAAGCTCAATTATCACAGGCTCACTTGCATGCAAACCTCCTTCTACCATATTGTTTCCCCATACATTTCACCAGTTACATGATTTAATTCTTGCAGTTCTTGTTGTGTTGTAACAAGTTCTTGTCTTGATGCAACAAGAGTGAAAACAAGTTGTTGGTTGTATGTGCAGCCTCTAAATGTGTTCATTCTAGACTGGAAATTTCTCCTCAAGCAATTTGGGTTGCATAGGAAGAAGGTGCTCATATGCATCCCACTCAAGCATGTTGGGAGATGGAAGCACAATTTTCAAAAGCTTTTGGTAGTGTTTTTACAAAATACACATTTTAATATATTTTGATGCATATATAATAATAAAAACAACATGCATAGTGTCAAAGTAGTTGTAGAAAATATAAAAGCATAGATCTAAGAATTTAGTATACAAATAATATAAGTCATCCAACGAGTTAGTTGTAGAAAATATAAAAGCATTGATCTAAGAATTTAGTATACAAATAATATAAGTCATCCAACGAGTTAACCAGACTCGTTTAACGAACCAGTTGATAAATTCCTCATGTAATAATGTCCATGACACACAATACAATATTATCAATCCTCAGTGCATTTACCTCATGGATCATGTTAATGAATCCCCTTCTAAAGGAAATTCTTACTTTGATCTTAGGGTTTGAGGATACCCCCAAGACAACATGGAATCTCTTCATGCAAGGCACTCTACTCCAAAATATGTAGGAAATTCCTCAAACAATGTGCTCTTAACCCCAAAAGACCTTTTCAAAGATGAAATATGCCTCCAGATACATAGAATTGCCTCCAACAAGGTAGGAGTCCCCTAATTTGATATCTGACTGGGGTTAAAGTCCACATGGTAACCTTACTGGGATAGCACACATCAAAAAGGTATGTAATCGACCTTTATTAATGTGCCATGTGTGACCTACGTCCTTAAGCAACCTCTCCAAGGTGAATGATTTTCCTCCATAGTAGTGTATACCATGTCTTACGTCATGTGCATCATGTAAGGCCTCCTTTAAATTTTCCTTCAATACACAAGGCTAATTTAGGAATGATGCCCACTATCACCACCACAATTGTTCCTCTCTCTTTTTACTGGTTCTTTTTCAGCAAGGGGGAATCCCTAAAATAAGATCACTAATATGCCCTTTAAATGCAAATCCAAGAATCAAATTAATGACATGATGTGTCTAAAGGTTTTTCAGTATATAAGTGGTGGCATTCAAGTATACTAGTGCCTTATATACAGGGCAATGCAATTAGGGTAATAAAGAACTTGAAGATGTATGTATAAAGTGCAGTAAAGTTGCTCATGGCAAACCCTACCAGCAATAAATGAAATGCTCATAAATGATCCAATTCAGGGGTGAGATATTGTTGTATGACATGCTAAACAAGGTCATGTCAACCTTGAAGCATCAAAGTTATGAACAAAATTGCAGCGGATTCACAAAGAAAAACATATCTACCAAAAATCAGAGCAAATTGATGCACAATTTTTGAGATTAAAGACAAATGGCTGTAGGTGAAAATGGAGTTTTTCTACCAAATGAAAAATCGTTTTTGGATGAAATTTTGTTTGCTTGTTCCCTTCAAAATAGTATATCTCCACACCAAAAATCAGAGTAAATGGATGCACCAATATCGAGATAAAAGACAAATGGCTGTAGGTGACAATGGAGTTTTTCTCCCAAATGACAAATCAGTTTTGGCTGAGTTTTTGTGTGCTTGTTCCCTTCAATATTGTACGTCTCCACACCAAAAATCAGAGTAAATGGATGCACTGATATCGAGATAAATACAAATTGGCTGTAGGTTACGGTGGTCAATTTCTCAAAATCCATGCGACAGAGTGATGTGAAATTTATATAGGTTGTTCATCTCAGTACAATGCTTATTCATGCCAAATTTCATGTGATTTGGATCAGCGATTTTTGAGATATGTCAATTTCAAGTTTTTGAATAATCAACTACTAAAAAATTAGTCAATCTACATTTGGAGGTTTCATATGCCATTTGGGGTTTTAAAGTCAGCTCTCATATCTATTTTAATTCTTTATTAACTCCTATAAAAAGGGTGGTTATGTAAGGCCTCCTTTAAATCTTCCTTCAATACACAAGGCTGACTTAGGAATGCTGCCCATTGTCACCACCACAATTGTTCCTCTCTCTTTTTGCTGGTTCTTTTCCAGCACAGGTGGAGTCCCTAAAATAAGATCACTAATATGTCCTTTAAATGCAAATCCAAGAATCAAATTAATGACATGATGTGTCTAAAGGTTTTTCAGTATATAAGTGGTGACATTCAAGCAGACTAGTGTCTTATATACCTGCCAATGCAATTAGGGCAATAAAGAACTTGAAGATGCATGTAGAAAGTGCAGTAAAGTTACTTATGGCAAACCCTACCAGCAATAAATGAAATGCTCATAAATGATCCAATTCAGGGCTGAGCTATTGTTGTATGGCATGCTAAACAATTCCATGTCAAACTTGAAGGATCAAAGTTATGAACAAAATTGCAGCGGATTCACAAAGAAAAACATATCTACCAAAAATCAGAGCAAATTGATGCACAATTTCTGAAATTAAAGACAAATGGCTGTAGGTGAAAATGGAGTTTTTTTACCAAATGAAAAATCGATTTTGGATGAAATATTGTGTGCTTGTTCCCTTCAAAATAGTACATCCCCACACAAAAAATCAGAGTAAATGGATGCACCAATATCGAGATAAAAGACAAATGGCTGTAGGTGACAATAGAGTTTTTCTCCCAAATGACATATCAGTTTTGGCTGAAATTTTGTGTGCATGTTTCCTTCAATATAGTACATATTCACACCAAAAATCAGAGCAAATGGATGCACTGATATCGAGATAAATACAAATTGGCTGTAGGTTACGGTGGTCAATTTCTCCAAATCCATGCAACAGAGTGACATGAAATTTATAGAGTTTGTTCATCTCAGTACAATGCTTATTAATGCCAAATTTCATGTGATTTGGATGAGCCACTTCTGAGATATGTCAATTTCAAGTTTTGACAATTAACTGCTAAAAAATTAGTCAATCTACATTTTGAGGTTTCATATGCCATTTGGGGTTTTAAAGTCAGCTCTCATATCTATTTTAATTCTTTATATCAGTATATTGATGGACATAAACCATTGGTTAAAAATGAACACTTGAGTAGCCAACACACTTTCATTTGCCAGGGATTTGAGAGCTATTAACTCCTATAAAAAGGGTGGTTATGTTACAACAAACATATGTGATAGGTTATCAATAAATCCAACTTGAAGCCATGTTTTTATACTTCAAAATGGTTCAACTATTGTGTTTTACATTCTTTCCCACGAAAGAAATCAATTTTAAGTTTCCTTCATGATCTTTCTCCAGTAAAAATGCAAAAATTATGTCCTCATAAATGTTTGTGTATATAAATGAAAGTGCCTTGAATAATCCAAAACAATAAAGAAAGTTTGAAAGGAGATAGAAAGTTTAATAGAATGGAATGCTTCTGTATATAAAAGAAAGTGCCTTGAATAATCCAAAACAATAAATAAAGTTTGAAAGGTGATAGAAAGTTTAATAGAATGGAATGCTTCAAATATTGGTATGTCCCATTAGGGTGTATGTCAAATAGAAGGAACTTAGGGTTAGGGTGTAATACTTCTAGTTAAGGCATTGTTGTGCATGTGTCGAGATTCATTGTAGCATCTAGTCTATAAAGGAGAAGGCAGAGGTGTAGGTTTTATTCATTTTGTTTTTCAAAGTAGGAAGCATATAAAAAAATCCAACCTTTAGTTTCCTTACTAACAGATTGGCCATTGTACTCTTTGAAGAAGCACCACAAAATTCACATTTGGAAAAGCTCCCTTCATAATGTTTAAGCACATTTATATAGGCTGCACAATAAGTTGAATTAGTTGTTAAGAAACAACACTTTAACAACTTTATATGTACTCTTTGAAGAAGCACCACAAAATTCACCTTCAGGAAAGCTCCCTTCATAATGTTTAAGCACATTTATATCGGCTGGACAATGAGTTGAATTACTTGTTAAGAAACAACAGTTTAACAACTTTATCCTTACTAACAACATGAATTTTTTCTATTACTTAATCAAGCTTATCCCAGCTAACATTATTGGTCTCGTAGTTCTTAAAATTTTGCAGTTATATAATTTTGAATTCTGATTTTGTGGGAAAACTGCATCCATCTTTTATTTGTCACTGTTCTCATTTAAAGATTCATAACTTGACAATGTTTTTCTAACTAAGAGCATTGTCTTCATTTAAAAATTTAGCTGACTGATGGTTTCACTTTCTCATGCAACACTTCATAACCTTGATAGTATCAACGGGCATTCCTCCATTTTGCTCAGAATTGGGCCATTGACCACCTTTGGAGCTCATATACCATTGTTCCATCTATTTAAGCTCTCTTTGTAAAACTAACAAACTATTTCAGTTGAAGCCCAATTATGGACAAGTGGCATCATAAAACCGATATTTATTATCCATTATAATCTTTCAATACTTTTCACATAGATATTGGATTTGTTATGTACAAAGATCAACTGACAACATGCAGCCATCTCCTCAAAGGAATATTTCATGACCAATATGGAGGTGTTTAGATTTTGGGGTCAGTTATTTGGTTGTATCCTTTATGCGTACTTATAATAATTAGACCAATTAATGCCTTTGTCTGAGGATGCCATTGACTTGTAGAAAGGTGCAATACACTGTATCTTACAAATTGGCTATTATATAAATAAAATTGCAGTTGTTAAGGACTCATTTTTAATAGTTCCCTAATACAGCTAACAACTTAAGGCTGCAAAATTATAATTCTCAATTGTGGACAGTATAAAAAAAAACCAAAATTTATGAAATGGGGTTAATTGTTATGATATGTCAAAAGTAACTTTTCAGACTGTATTATTGAACTGGGATATTGACTAGTAAAGCATTGGAATGATCTTGACCGGGGTAATCAATTTCTGAAACTGATGTTATGATGAAAGGCTGTTATGAGACTACACTACCAACCAACCACTCTATGATTAAATCTTATGGGATCCATATCCCACCTATGCCTTAACACAATGCTTGTCCCCATAATGTGAATGGACTTAGTTGCAAACCAACCAGTTACGTTTAAAGTGATATTTTGATTGGATTGTTTATAAGCCTTTGCTACTAACAAACCAACCTATCATCAAATCAGCTAGGCTCCATAAGCTGCCATTAACATAGCATAGTCCTTAAGCTCACAGTGCAGATCCATAAGAATTGTGAATTATCTATTATATTTTATTCAACGATTATCAACTTTCTTACATAGTGTTCAGTTATACTTACTACAAATGATTTGATTCTTCCATACATTGCTGACCACACAATGATATATATGGAAGAATAAAATTGATGCTTATGAATATCAATTCTCTGTTTTTCCATTAGAAGCTGCACAATTGTTTTTAGTTCATATCATGTATTTTGGGATGAAATTGAATCATATCTTGGAATAATTCCTTCTAAATAGAATAGAACTCTGCCCCCTTCCCACCAAAGGTCTATAGATTAGAATAAAATTCAATTATATATTTTGAACAGCTATTCTCACTGACCTTTTTTTTAAGACCCAATCAAAACCAATTGATTGACAACATTAATTCAACCTAGAATTGTGACACAAGATATGCAATCACCTAATGGTCTAATATCTATAGTCTGCCACTCTGAACCAGGAACAAGGTTAGGATTGTAGACTAGAGTTTTGTAGTAGTAGTCTTCCTTCTTGGTAGAGAAGAGCAACAATCTTCCATTGAGGCTGTCAAAACAAATTAAAATTTTGAGGCTCCCTCCATGGGGCACTGGCACCCTTTCCCATGAGTTGCTTGAAGCATCAAAATCTGCTAATTTCCTTTCATTTTTCCACTCCATGCACAATAGTTTATGATGTTGGTTCAAAAAAATTTCCAGATTTCTTCTTGGCATAGTAGCACTTTTAAAGATTTTTATGATGATCAACATGAATAAATTCTCAATTATGGAAAAATTGTGGATGCATTTTTCATTGATCCAAATGTTTCTAGCAGTTTTGGTTATGATGCAATTGATGTTCCAAAAACTATTAAAGATCAATCTATCCATGATAATTATCTTGATAATGACAAGGAACAATTCCTGGCAGCACGAATGGAACTCCTTAGTAGTAATCCAACATATGATATTTTTGAATCCGAGTCACAGGAGGAGCGTTTGTGCATGTTTTCTTTCTAACCAAACTATGACCAACAGACTATAGATATCATTGAGCCCTTAGTTTCCAGTCTTGAACGAGAAGTTGAAATGAGAAGCCACGGAGCAGTGGGAGATGAAAATACACAAAAATAGATTATTTCTTTTGAACAACAAAAAGATATAGTTGTCCATGATTTCTATGAACTTCCATTTATGATGATTTGCCATTGTCTAGAATTTTATTTTTTCCGATTAGTGGCATGGAGAAAATTTAGTGTATGATACTATTGTTGGCATGGTTACAGTGGCAATTTGATATTACTTGATTAAATACTTGAGCTGGTTAGATTAGGTGCTGTATATAAATAATCTTTCCATGCAAGAATTTAGCTCCAATTTAAGTTTGTTGCAGTATGTTTTTCAGTGTGTTAGTATTTCCAGTTTTCAATAAGGAGCAGAAGTGATCTCCATGCATGAAAAGGGGTACAATTTGCAAGAATGAAATTGAAACAAAACATAGTGGAGAATGGTACTGCTATTTTCAGTTTTCAGTTGTAGGAAAGGTTGGTTTGTATTATGTGGTTGGTTTCATGTTGAAGAGTGTTTTTCTCCATATGAGCAAAATGAGTTGCAGGGAGAGAGGTTGCACAGATGGACAAGAAAGGAACTTGGTTTGCAGGTTCTTGTAGCCTCCTAGGGAGGACTCCATCCCCAGCCGTAGCTAGATGTTGGTACCAGATTATGCCTCATCAAAATTTTCAGCGTCAAGCAACAAAACTGATGGATTTTCAAAAAGTGATCACCATGGGATGTTGGCAGGGGTTTGGGGTAATTGAGTTGCGCAGCACCGTGGAGGTTGCACAAGCTCACACGACACTGCGCAAGTCAAAGATAGCACAATGGGCAGAAAACAAACTGCTTTTGAATATGTTATGTAAATTTTTGTATTGATTGACCACATTTTGTGGATATAGGTCATTAATGGTTAAATCAGTTAGGAAGTTAGTTAGAAGTGGACCTTGAATGTAAAGGCGCAAGCCTACATATAGATTAGATTTGCAAGTGGAAATAGATACGGAATACAGAAGAAGACGAGAAAATAGATGTGTATGAGATGAGACTGAAGTGAGAGATTGAATATTTTTGTGATTTGTAAGCGACTCTGTGGATTGATTTTTCTCTTGCCGTGGAGGAAGATGACTGTTGTTTTGGACTTGTTGTGATGAAAGTAATATGATATGACAGATATTGAGCTGAATCACTGTTGTCCTTGTTTCCCTTTAGTATGCTGCGATGTCTTTTCCTGTCTTTATTTACTACAATGGTTCTGTTTTATGAATGAAGAATGTCATACTGCTGCGATGAATAGTTGAATGATGCAATCTGTTAGATCCATGATTATAATAATAGATCTGTGATGAATACTACAATATCTGATAAATGGCTCTGCTAGATCTGATAGTTATGCTGATAAATCGTTGATGCCCCGATCCTCCTCCTTACTATGAGAAACTTGGTACCGATAGCTCTCCCTCGAACATCTCGGGTGAGACTTCATCCGCTCTGCGGGTGTTGCCGGGCAAGGTAGAACCTGTCTGGGCCGATGCTCAGGGAGATCGCGCTAGTTGGGCGTCGACAGAGTGGGAACCCTTGTTGACGAGGCTTTGTTGGTGGTTTTCGCCAACAAATGGTTTTGTTGCCGGGACTTCGTTGTGACTGAAGAGGAGGATATGTTGTGGCATCCGACAAAACCGGAGATCCAAGATTGGTTTGACCTAAGACTGCAAGAGTTCGCTGAAGCCGAGAATTAGAATCCAAAGTTGACGACAGACGCATGGTTGGCGAGATAGATTCACGACAGTCCTCACAAATGGTTTTTCTATGAGTTTCCCATCATACTCTACGAGTGGCTGGTGTGATTCACCTAAAAGAAGCGCAACTTCCAGGGAGGAGAGCCGACGTCCTGGACCCTCGAGCTAATTCAAGAACTCCAGGAAACTGACAATAAGGCATCGCGGGCTGTCGAAGTCTGGTTGGACAGTATTCTGGAAGGATACATTACTGAGTTCGCAGTTGATACCAACAAGTCCTACATCAAAGTAGAACGGGGATTTTTCAACAGACCACAAGGTAGGTTCTTGCTGTCTTTGCAATTGTCAATCAAGATGCTTTCTTGTCAAAAGGGCATACTAATGATGCACCTCGAGTAGTAAGACTTTGGTGTGCAGAGGCTGTAAACATCGCGATCGAAGGGGGGCGACGAATGGAAAGATAAGGGGTAGATGGGTGTAAGTTTCGACGAGACCGTGAGGGCAGCCGAGGAAGAGTGTAGTTGTACAAGGGGAGGAGCAAGGTTTCAAGCAGAGAAGAGGCAGAGGACAGGAGGTCCTGCTGCGATCGAAACGAAAAACCGTGAAGGACAACCACACGGGACGAAGCGTCCCTACAACGACGAAGAGGATGAGCAAACCCAGGCTACGCCCAGGGTGGCAGCAAGGTCAAACCCCGGTAGCAACGTCTCCACACCTCCGCGCACTACTCCATCAAGAAAATACACGCAATCTACGTCGACGTGTCCGACGTGCCAAGCGGCATCTAGTAGTAACGCAACATCTACAGGAAGAAGGTCTAGGATGGTAGGAGTCGATATGAAGCTACCTATGTTCCATGGAAATGGCACTAATGACCCGGAACAGTATTGGTTCTTATGTGAGGCAGCCTGGACTGCCAGACAGACTACCGACGAGGATGTAAAGAAAGGCCAGTTAGCGACCACCCTTCAGGGTCGTGCGCTCGACTGCTACATGAGATTCATACAGGTCCTGCAGGGGACTGCGACGAAGACTTTGGATTAGATTCAGAAGGGGCTGCTTGAAGAATTCAAGAAACCAAAATCTGAAGCACAATACATTACAGAGTTGAAGAAAATCAAGCAATTTCCTAATGAGACGATTTGGAACTTTGATCAGAGGTTTAAGACGTTGACGACACGAGTCAGCTTCGATATCAGTAACGTCCAACATAAAGAATGGTTCATTGCGGCACTGGTCCCTCGTATCTAACACCCATTAATGCAGCAAAAGATTGCGACGCAGAGCGAGGATCTGGAAATTGTGATGAAGCTAGCATTAGAGGAATTTTGGGGTCTAAAATGGGCCTCCTAAGGAAAATAATAAAATAATAGTTAAAATAATAAAATAATATTGATTAATTTTGGAGGAAGAAAGAAAAAAACTATTTTTTGTGTTCGTATTTTCGACATATCTTCCTGTTTTTTTACTCAAATTTCGATCGGGAAAGCTCGTTGGATGCAGAATTTGATTCTGCATCCAACGAGCTCTCCCGATCGAAATTTGAGTAAAAACACAATGAGATATGTCGATGATGTCATCATCACGTTTTTTCAGGTATTTCATGTTTTTGGGGTAGCGGGGTTCGTCAAAAGTATGCAGTGTGGGTACTCGTTGGATCCAGAATCAAATTCTGCATCCAACGAGCTCTCCCGATCGAAATTTGAGTAAAAACACAATGAGATATGTCGGAAATACGAACAAAAAAGTAGTTTTTTTTAATGACAAATATGTCAATTCAACCATTATGGTTGACTTATTTTATTGAAATTCTATTGGTTCTTGAATTCCAACTCACAAAAAGTTATTTTGGCACGTTTTCTTATAAGGCCCATTTTAGACCCCAAATTTCCTCTAATGAAGCTTCACCTATCGAAGAAAATGCTATCGGCATGAACCAAATCTAGGTGCAGCTGGAAAACATGACAATTCATTTGCAGGATATCAAGAAGGAGAAAGATGAACATGATGACTTGTGGTACACTCAGTGTCACGTGGATGGACACACGAAAGATACCAATCCTTCTTTTTCAGAATTATCTACTCTTAAGAGCATCAAACTCGTTGAGTTGTGGTAGTGTGTCGTGGTGTTGCATATGTCAAGTGTATGGGAATCGACATGAAGATTGTACCTACATGCAGAAAATGGTTACAAAGCCAGCAAGCCTATATTACACCTTCTTTCGTTCTGTTGGGCATGAGGATAAGGATTGTCGAGCCTACGATTTGCTTCAAGATCAGACCTATGATGCATATTTTGTGAAATATGAAGATCCTCACATGGTGCAGCAACCACAGCCGCAGGTGATACAACTGCCCCCTCAAGTCTAGTATACGTCGCCACTGCAGATGCAGTTTATTCCATCGCAACCACAGACACAGGCTGCACCTCAGCCACATTTCCCGCCGAGACCGCAGTACACTCAAACCCCAATGGCTTCGCCATAGCCGCAGTACGCCCAAGCAACGCATTATGCTTAGCAGCAGCCGAATCCCCCACAACAGCAAATGGCGCAACCCCAATATCAGCAGCAGGTAGCTCAACCACAATATCAGCAACAAGGAGGATACCGCGAAGGATTTGGATTTAGAAGAGGAGGTTTCAGCCATGGAGGAGGACGAGGTCGTGCATTAATCCAGTGTTACCACTGTGAGACATTTGGCCACTATTAGATAGATTGTCCCCATTTGCAATGCGTGTACTACGTGGTGAATGATCATACTGTTGAAAATTGTCCTTAGTTAATTGCGAGATGGTAGGCTGAAAATGTTGCTTTATTACAAAACCAGAATCAATTCTAGGCCCAGAATCAAATACAGAACCAACAGTAAATACAGAATCAAGGGAAGCCCCAAATTCCAGTACAAAATTAGAATATCAATCATCCTATGAACCCACCGGCGAACTAGAATCCACCACCAAATCAGCCTTCGCCGCAGAACTAGAATCAAGGATCGACGGTTGCGACCATTCTAGCAGAACCATGGACATCGGATGTTGATGTCAATATTGTTACTCGAGGAGGCGCGACGAGTGGAGAAGACATATCGCAACCACAAGTGCGACTGGCCGGCAAGAAGAAAGCATAGTTTGATATCGTAACTAAGAAAGAGACCTCTTTCGAAGCTCGCGAAGTGCTTGGAAGAAATCTTGGTAAGAAAACTATTTTTGGCATGCCTTTTTCTTTTGATTCTTCGCTAAAAGCTGGACCATCGCGACATTATGGTACCTTACAATAGTTCTTTGAGAGTTGTTTATTCCTAGCAAAAGATACCAATGCTCTAGTTGAGATCGAGAAGTTGCTGCACCGACCGGATAGAGAATTGCAGGACTCTGCGGTAAATTCTTTTGAGAAGAAAAAGACGGGCAAAGAAATGCGGATGAACATCCAGATTGGGGACTACGAAGTCGATTCAGTTATTCTGGATCTTGGGTCAGATGTGAACATCCTGATGAAACATACGTGGCAGAAGATGGGGGAGCCAAAGCTTGGTTGGTCCCCAGTGCAACTGAGATTGGCTACTCAGGACAAAGTTCAACCGATCGACCATGTGTCAAATTTGGTTGTAGATGTTGAAGGTATGAGGACTCATGCTGATTTCGATGTAATCGAAGTCGTTGATGGATGGGGATCCTATCCCGCGCTGCTAGGGATTGGATGGGCCAATGACGGCATGGCCATGATAAATTTTAAGAAGCGGTTGATGACATTTGAGAATCAGGATATCTGAGTCATTGCCCCGATGGATCCAAATGAGGGAAGGAGATATATTGAACCAGTCAAAGTTGAAGTCGTAAGAGGATGGGATCACGTTTACAATATATCTGAGGATTACATCCATCCTACAGCAGACGGAGAACTGGGTTGGCATAGCGCTAGCTCTGCGTCCTCTGATTCTGATGATGCGCTAGAAAATTGGCAAAACCAGATGCATGAAGTATCACTCAGAAAGTGTGCGCTGATCACGCAGTCACTGCGGCGTGTCGCGACTGAGATCATTGAGTTGTCGATATACGAAGGACTACTGAAACTATCTGGGTTCCTCGAGGAGTCTGAAGCAAAGGTATCTAAGCCTCAGTGCTTGTTGGCATTAGGAGAAGCATTGAAGGCCACTCCAGCACGTTGGTGGGAAGTTCATAAGGATACCATTCATGAATGGTCACAGTGTCGACGGTTGATGACTGCGCGTTTTGGTGATATGGAGGTCTATCACACTAGGAGGTATGATGGATAGAATAGCCCCTATAGTCATCTGAGGGAATGCCAGACGCTATGGAATCGCGACCCAAGGATGTGTGGGTCCATGCTTTTATTCACACATTGGATGAAATGCCAAGGTCTTGGTACATATCAGCAGAGCTGTGCCGAGAAATCACCACTTGAAAGGAGCTGATTCTTTGCTTTGCACATACATTTGGCTATGCAGAAGTTAACGTAGAGGTTAACAATGCGCTACAAATCATTTGGGACTTAGTTTTGAAAGTTGTCCCAGTCACATCTCCTATGGACCCACATGCGCATTACCATCTGTAATCGATGATGGAATGCTACAACCTCTCTGATGAGCCATAGGATGATGATGAATTGCGCAATATTAATATTCCAGAGACTGAAGGAAGTCAGGATGTTGCAACATCGAATGTCCCAACATATCCCATGACTCAACCGCTGAAGATTAAGAAAGTTAACATTAGGACAGAGGAGAATCCGAAATTTTCCAACATTGGGGACTATTGGAACGAGGAGACCATGGCAAAGATCACGGATCTATTGCATGAGTTTCAAGATTTGTTCCCAACGAAATTCTTCGAAGTGAAGGGGATATTGGGTGACCTAGGGGAAATGAAAATACCGTTAAAACCAGATGCAAAACCAGTGAGGCAGAGGTCGTATCGTTTGAATCTGCGATATAAAGAACGGGTGAAGGCTGAACTTGATTGAATGCTAGATGCAGGGATTATTGAGTCGGTCAAAGAATCAGAATGGATAAGTCCTAAGGAGGTCCAAGATAAGAAGACTGGGGAAGTCAGAATCTATGTCAATCTAAGGAAACTGAATGATGCTTGCATGCATGATCCCTTTTCGACACCATTCACTGATGAGGTTCTTGAAGGAGTAGGCGGTCAAGAAATGTACTCTTTTACAGATAGATTTTTTGGTTATCACCAGATAAGAATTGCAAAGGAAGACCACCGCAAAACCACATTTGTCACCAAATGGGGTTGCTTTCAATACACTGTGATGCCCTTTGGGATGAAGAACGTGCCTGCGGTATTCTCTCGCGTCGTTGTCGTTGCATTTAAATATTTTATTCAGAAATTTCTGCAAGTGTATATGGATGACTAGACAATCTATGGATTGATCAAGGATCACTTGGAAAACCTACGCATGATGCTAGAAAGGTGTTGACAACATTAAATCACATTGAATTCAAAGAAGTGCATCTTCTGTGCACCATTTGGGATACTATTGGCTCACATCATATGTAAGCAAGGGATTTTGGTTGATCCAACAAAGATTGTGCTCATTCTGATCCTGCCACCACCTACAAATATGAAGATGCTTTGCGAGACACTGGGGCATACTGGGTACTATCGTAAGTTTATCCGCGGTTATGATGCAATTACCGCGCCCATGGAGAAACTATTAAAGAAGGATGTCACATTCATATGGAGCCAGGAATGTCAAAATAGTTTCGATACATTGAAGGCCAAGATGGCTTCAACACCCATACTTGTGTTGCCTGATTGGACCAAGGAGCTTTATGTCCATCTCGATGACTCGTCTGTTGCGTTGGGAGTGGGACTCGTGCAACCAGGAGAAGGCGATCTGGATTATTCGATTTCCTTTGCTAGCAGGAAGTTATCCTTTGCTGAGAAGAATTACACAACCAAAAAAAGAGGGGTTGGCGATGATATATGCGCTGTAGAAATTCAGGCATTATCTCTTGGGCGATCACTTCAAGATGTTCACTGACCATTCAGATTTGAAGTATATGGTCAATAAGCTTGTGTTGGGGGGAAAGATCTGTCGCTGGTTACTTCTCTTTCAGGAATTTGATTTAGAAATAATTGTGAAACCAGGACGCCTAAATCCTGGTCCTGATCATCTGTCCCGCATTGAGACAGGTGAAGAGCCCACCAACATTGATGATGGATTGCTAGATGCACAGCTATTTCGAGTTAATATCGCGGATGACCATTATGCACTGATAATTTAGTTCTTAGCCATCGGAGTTGCACTAGAGGAAATGTCAACCAGGGAGAAGAAGTAGTTGGTCGTGGAGGCTTCGTATTTCCAGCTGATCGCGAGACACTTATACAAGCTTGGACCTGATGAGATCCTGCGACGGTGTGTTCTACCTCGTGAACAAGGGAAAATTCTGGAAGAAGCCCATGTAGGAGTTGTGGGTGGACATTATGGAGGAAGGGATATCGCGCGTAAGGTACTGCACGCCAGGCTATGGTGGCCTACCTTGCATAATGATGCTACAGACTATGCGCGGAGCTGCGATGTCCGTTAATGTGTCGGGAAATCATCGCGGCGAGGTGAGATGCCGCTTGTACTGTAGGTAACTTTACAACCTTTTGAGAATTGGGCGGTGGACTTTGTGGGTCCAATCAACCCGCCAGGGAAGTGAACCGGTGCACGCTACATCATCACAACACTTGACTATCTGACAAGGTTGGAGGAGGCCACACTAGTTGTGGATTGCACCGCTACGATATCAGCAAAGTTCATCTTTGAAAACATCGTGACGCGGTTTGGATGCCCTAAGATATTGATGAGCGACCAGGGCAACCACTTTATCAACCGCACAATAAAAGAACTGATAGAGGAGTTGCAGGTGCAGTATAAGAAAAGCACCCCATATCATCCACAGGCCAATGGAAATGTAGAAGCTTTCAACAAAATCTTGGAAGTCGTGCTGAAAAAGGTATGTAACGCTAAACAGGATGACTAGGATTTAAAGATCCTTGCGGTACTGTGGGCGTATCGCATCGCTTGCAAAAGGCTAACAGGGCAGACGCTGTTCAAACTGGTATATGGGCAAGAGGCGGTTATGCCTATGGAGTACATTGTTCCTAGTCTGCGCATCGCCGCAACAATTTTCATGGGCAATGAAGAGGCACTTGAGGAGCGAGCAATGAAGCTACTTCAACTGGAAGAGGAATGCTTCATCGCGGGCTTCCAGCAGCGCGTCGAGAAGGATCAACAGAAGGCGTGGCATGATCGCCACATTAAAAACAAAACAATTTTCCCAAGGATATTTGGTGCTGTTATACGACAACAAGTTCATAAAGCATCGAGGCAAGTTACAAATGCACTGGTTAGGCCCATATCTTGTTCATTCAATTACTCTTGGGGGTGCAAATCAGTTGCAACAGTTAGATGGAGTGGTGCTGCCAAAACTCGTGAATGGTAGCCGCTTGAAGCCCTATAGAACAGGGGCGGAAGGGCGCACTACCTGAAGCAAAAAAAATGGGTGCACGAGTGGGGGCCATATTAGGTTAAAAGGTAGGTGATTCAACAGAGAATAGCCA
Source organism: Pseudotsuga menziesii (assembly GCA_001517045.1). Lineage (NCBI taxonomy): Eukaryota > Viridiplantae > Streptophyta > Pinopsida > Pinales > Pinaceae > Pseudotsuga > Pseudotsuga menziesii. The sequence goes on from LPNX010207521.1 coordinate 101,897, forward strand.
GTTAGCCACAGAAAACGGTTGTGTCAGAATAAGGGGGTGCAACAGACAAAAGGTTGTGCGTCAGTAGGAGGTTGCGCTAAGGGAAGAGGGCTGCGACAAGGTAGTGTGGCGGAACAAGGGGGTGCGACAGACAAAAGGGTTCGCGTCAGTAGGAGGCTGCGTTGAGGGAAGAGGGCTACGACAAGGTGGTCTGGCAGAACAAGGGGGTGCGACAGACAAAGGTTTGCGCGTCGACAGAAGGCTGCGCTGAGGGAGGAGGGATGCGACAAGGTGGTCCGCTGGAACAAGGGGGTGCGATAGACAAAAGGTTGTGCATTAGTAGGAGGCTGTGCTGAGGGAAGAGGGCTGTGACAAGGTGGTCCGTTGGACCAAGGTTGTGCGGCAAGCAAAGATGGCACGTCCCCAGGAGGCTCCGCTAAGAAGATAGGACCGCGACATGCAAAAGGGACGAGGTTGCGCGACAGGTGGTCACCAGGGATAGAAGGAGTGGCTTGCAGTGTATGGGAGACTCTGTGACGATGACCGAATGTCACATCAATACTCAATAACGGTTGTCAAAGAAGGAAATGATGGCATGGCTGACGTCATAAGTTAATGATAGCAAATCTGAAAGGCAGGGTGGCAGAATCGACGACGTATTTAGCACACAAATGAAGGATCCGGTCATAATGATGCACCCGAGTGAGACATGATGGCATCTCAGTCAAAGTTGGTGTTAGAAGTTGAGAACCGATAATTGTATGAACCCCATTAGGAAGTGCTACACTGAGCAAAGTTGCAGAAGAGTTGGGTTGGGTTGTTGAAGGAAGCTCCGCTGTGTAAGGCAATGATGGTTGAATGGGTTGTAGACCTACCTGGATACGGGGCAGCCTATGAGTGAGAATGCTGTCTTAGCAGAAATTGATGAACAAGTTGTGAGTACATAGGTTAGTTTGGCTGAGATAGAATTCATCCTTGGCTATGTTTCTCCTAGTTGGTCTGAGGTGCCGACTCAGACACCCATGAGGAATCCGGATGGGACCAGAATTCCTGCCGCATTTGACTAAGTCTGCAGGAACAAGGAACCGGGTCCTTCAGGAAACGCCATATGAGCCCGGAAGGACCAAGTGGACAGATGAGGACTGAGCCTGACTGCAAGGAAGGACCAAGTGGTTAAATGCGGGGCTCCAAACTGGGCCGATTGAATTTTTTTTTTAAGGATGACAACAAATGGAGAATGGATTTCATGAGGCTGATACATGTTTCTATATTCCACTCTCATTGCATAAGATATATCAGGTCTATTATGAGTCAAATAAAGAACATAACCAACCAATTTCCTATATAGTGTGTTGTTTACCAATGGAGTTGAATTTGCTTCTTCAAGCTTAACTATTGAAAGGAAAGAAGTCTTTCTTGTATTGAAATCCTACATTTTTAACCTATTTATAAGGTATGATGCATACTTTGAATAGTTTACTTTGATTCCAATATCTGATTGATAAACCTCAATCCCCCAAAAAAGGCTCAACAATCCCAAATCTGTCATGGAGAAAGCATGGTTCATTGCACTGTTCAAGGAGGCAATTTCTTTTATGGAACTTCATGTGATCAGAAGTTCATCCACATACAAAACCATAATTATTATTGAACCATGATTCATCTTCAAATATACATTTGGATCATACTTGCACCTACTAAAGCTCAGTGATAGCATAAAGCCATCAATCTTGGCATACCAAGCTCTGGGAGCCTGTTTTAGCCCTTATAGTGATTTCTTCAACCTGCACACAATAAATGGATTTGTAACAAAACATTTTGGTTTCTGCATATATATCTCTTCTTTGATATCTCCATTTAGAAAGGAACTTTTCACATCCATGTGATGTACCTCCCATTGCTTGGAAGTTGCAATCGCCAAAACTAGTCTTATAGAGTCCATCTTTTCCACTGGTGCAAAGGCCTCACTGTAGTCAATTCCTTAGAATTGGGAGAATACATTAGATACTAACCTTGCCTTATACTTCAGAGGATATCTATCAACAACAAAATTTGTCTTTGATACCCATTTTCACTTAACTAGTTCCCATGTCTCATTCTTCTGGAGAAAATGGTATTCCTCTTTCATGGTTGTTTTCCATATTGGATATTCTTATTTATATTCATATTTTTGTGTATCTTATTCAACCATTATATATAAATTCTCAGCAAAGAATGGGTCCTTGACAAAAAGTGCAATCTGGAATTGAGATCTAGTTCTTGTAGGATCACTAGGATTCCCAACTAGTTCCCCAGCTGCATGAATGGTATTTGCTTCCCACTTTGGAATTGTAGGATTATTAGGATATGCAATTAAATAATCATTACAAAAAATATAAAAATCATAAACATTATTGTTCTCTTCACTTACATTCATAGGTGGTGGTGGTGGTGGTGAAGAGGATTCTCCAATTTTTTATGTTGTCATGGGCTCTTCTTCAAACTGAACACTCCTTTCAATAAAGGTTGTTTGAGTGCTAATGTTGATCAACTTATACCCTTTGGAATATTTAGAATACCCAACAAATAGGCACTCTTGACTTTTGGGTTCCAAATCCTTCCTCTTTTCTAGTGGAATTCTAGCCCAAGCTTTAGAGCCAAAAATCTTGAAATGAGACACATCAGGCTTGTGTCAACTCCAAGATTCGAACTATTAAATCCATCAAGATATTTGTGAGGAACCATATTCTATATGTAGGATACAACATTTATAACTTCAGCCCAAAACTTTGGTGGCAAATTTGCAGACTCCATCATGCAAGTGGCCAGATCCTTGAGAGATCTATTCTTCCTCTTAGCAACACCATTCTGTTGAGGTGTGTATGGAATAGATTGGTGCATATGGATACCTACATATTCACAATATTGAATAAAATAAGATTTTACATATTCACCACCATTATCATATCTGAGGACCTTTATCTTTCTTCCAAAATATTTCTCATCTAGATCTTTAAAACCCTTGAAGAGGTCAAAAACTTATGACTGGTGCTTCAGGAAGTAAACCCAACAGTATATGGAAAATTCGTCTATGAAGGTTAGTACATACTTAGATTGAATCATGGACATATCAGGAAAAGGACCATCAATTTAACTATGAATAAGTTCAAGGGTTGCAAAGGTTCTCCCGTGACTGACTCTCTCATACTCATTCTCTGTGCGTTTCCTATAATGCATCCCTAACAGGCTCCTTTGGAAAACTTGATTTTTGGAAACCCTATGACTATGTATTTGTCACACAAATATGAAAGGTATTTGTAATTTATATGGTAAAACATATCATTCCAAATGTTACTAACTTCAAAATAATGAGTGAGGAGAGCAGAGGGGTTTGATAAGGGCATGAAGTGTCAGAACTTGAACACTTTCGAACTGTGATCCAAAATTTTTTTTTCTATGACTCTACCATTCAAATTTTCCATGATTTAAACATCATTGGGAGTGAATAAAACCTTCTTAGAAGACCCAGTGTGGGTCATATGGTAGAATGACAAGATATTAGCATCAATACCTAGGACACACAAAACATTATTGAAGGAACCATGGTAAATATCTATTCTACCCTTTCCCTTACTTTCAGTTTCAGATTTATCTCCCAATAAAATCCCAGGACCATTCAAATCATCAAGATAGGAGAAGGCCTCGCTTATCAAAACCATGTGCCTTGAAGCTCCAGAATCAATGATAAAGGGAAATGATCTTCAAGTGCTTGCAACCAGGGCATGAATTCTCTTCTTTTCTTCAGAACTTGATCCTCCTTCCTTCTTCTTTGCGCCTTCAGGAAGAGATATTTTGTGCTTTTCAAGGAGTTGAGTCAACATATCGATTCGTTTATTCATTCAAGATCTCTCAGAATGAAATCCCTTACCATAGTATGCACACTTGCTTATTTCACTTTTACCTTTCTTATTCTGGGAATTCTTCTTCTTGGAGTTTGAGGACTCCTCATGAGACTTAAAATTGTCTCCCATTTGTTCAGGAGGTTTCTTATCCTTCTTATTTCCTTTATAATCTCCAAAAACCAAAGCTTGATCTTTGGAAGGTTTGATGGTGCTCATCATGAATAAATTATCTTTCTCCTGGGTCAATGATTCATGAAATATGTCAGTGAAGGAATATTCTAGGTTCAAGATGTAAAATTTGTGGCATGGAAGGTATATAAAAACACTTAATAGTGAGGGCTAATCTTCGAAAGTATGGCCAAAACCAGTATTTCATCTTTCTTTTCGATACAACATCGTTTCAAATGAAAATCAAGGGCTTTGAAATTGGATAAGTAGACTTGTAACGACTCGAAATTGCTTGGCCTCGGTGAGATCAACTCATTTTCCAGTTGATGTCCTCTCATAATTTCATATTTCTTTCCAAATAAATTTTGAGGTAACTCACATACTTCATTTGGTGATATCAATCCATCAATATGGAAAATAAGTTATCTGGAAGTACTGAGACACAAGATACCATAAGCCTCATCCCTCCTATTGTGCCACTTGATATTCTATGTTGTTGCATTGGGATCAACCTTAGTTTCAATGGTCACTCTGAAGAGGCCCTTACTCCTCATCATAATCTCCATCTATTCCTATCATTCAAAGTAGTTGAATGGAGTCAAGATGATATGGTGAGATTGATCCATTTATTCAGCAACTACGCCCTTGAACAGATATAATGTGCTCCCTAAGAGTGATGTCAATCTTGAAAAATCAATAGAAGAGGATACAAATCTAGCTACAAAAGATATGATATCATGTGAAAATGGATCCCAAGCTTAGATCAATTGAACTCACAAATTTTCTTGTAAAACATGTATAGATTCACTCAAATTGGAGATTGTATATGGTGGATAAGACAAAATTATATTGAATAAGTGTATATTAGCCAAAATCATGAATTCATAGGTTGTACAAATATATAATTACATCATAGATTCAAATTATTAAGGAGGCAAGTTGAATCAACACAAAATCACGCTTACTAAAAAGACAAAATCCCCCCTAGGTGCATAAAACACTTTCCAAATATGTCAAGAAGGTCACGAATGGGATGAATGAAGTGTATTAGCTAATAAGTGAAGGAAAGTGGATAAAATCATGATTTTATAAGGGAAAAAGATGGAGGTTTATTTGTACAAAAAACAAGGCAGTTTCCTTAAGACTAGCTTTCACCTCTTGCCTTAAAAGCTTCTGAAAAGCATTCTAATTCTAGATAAGGAAGGAAAACGCACTTACTAAACTAGAAGTTCTGATGGGTTGTCAAAATATTATCCATAATATTTCAAAGGTGCTCCTGGAGGCAATTTAGGAAATTTTAACCATGTGGTGCAAGTGGATTCCAACTAGCCAGTGTAGGACCTAGGAATTTAACCAAAAATGATTAAATAATATATTCTAACTATGGGAATGGGTTTTGATTATTCTAAAATTGACATGTGGTATAGGGGGATAAAGTGCCTCCCATCCCTACACTAGAAGTACCACTAGAAACTGGAATGGAGGATGTGTTATTCGACGATATGTTTGGCATGCCAAATGTAAAAGGGTTAGTGGAAAAGGGAATTGACTAAGAATCCATGCCTCACCATCTTAAAAAGGAACTGGGAACATGATATGATGACCCAGGGACATAAAAAGGGTTCAATATGATATGACTATACGAACTAGCGACACAAAAAACTAGTAAACATAGGGATCCTAGGGACCCATGTAGTATATGAAAAGGGATTCCTAGGGACTCCCCTCCACAAGGCCAATGAACGGGTCGGAGGGAACTCCAATGAATAGAAAGTGGTGCTCATTGTGATAATCCTATGAATATCACTATGGTAAATATACTAACCACCTATATCTGGTATACTCCTCTTATGGAGAGGCTATAAATGATCACCAGGTAGTAAATCTACTAAGCGACGAGAATGACAAATAGTCGAAACATGATCCATGGTGACTCCAAATAAAAGGGCTCAAATGAAAACGATCCCTAAAGATGACTAAAAATCATAAGGAACACTCATAAATAAGCTAGGATAAATGCACACAAGCAAGGAATAAGGATAAATGAGCTCCCTATTTATAGTAGGCATGTCTCGGCTTAGAGAGGCCTAAGACTCTCATACACTACAAGAAGAGGTGTGTGACCATTTATAGAGGCCCTCAACTTCAACATGTAAAGTGACTGTGTTCTCTAGTCACTACCTGACTAGGACACTCACAAAATAATGCCTATAAGTATCCCATGTGATACCTAGGAAAAAAACTATGGTCACCTCAATATAGTCAATTGTTAGGAGGAGAGTCGTAGGAGGGATCCACCATATGGGTAGGGTAACTAATCCCGAAGCTAGAAAGAACCAAAGGTACCTCAAGATCCCCCCGATACTAATATAATCCCGAAAATATCTATGGCGCTAATAGAAGGTATTGGAGGGCTATCTCAACAACTGATTTTCAGGCTACCTTGTGATTAACTTCTGTGTAAGAGGAGCTTCTTCAGAACACCAATTATATCAAGGATTTCTCCTCTCCCTGGATAGACACCTAATTGTTTTTGTTTTATAGTCTAGTAGAAGTTTACTCACACAACCCTATTCCAATACTCTAAAACCTAACCTCGTTGGTGAACCCTATAATATTAAAATATTTCTAATCAATTTTAAGTTAAGCGTTAATTCTAATGAGATGTTCTTACTCAATGGGATATGGTCATGCAACTAATGATGTTATGAATCAACAAGAAATATAAATATACACACCTGAAAACATTGCTAAGTGCCAATATTTTTTTCCCAATGTAACATTGGTATGCTTGTCATGTCCCCTCATTGATGACCATGGGGCCAAACTCTTATCCCATTTAATCCCTTGGGTGTAGGAAAATAATAACCCATTAATTAAGATTAAATTTTGTATGAAGGAAATTAAATAAGGAATTGTATTTAATCCATTAATTTGAAATTTAATTAAATAAGTAATGAGCCAAGTAGGATGCATAGGCATATAACGTGGGCCAAGGAATATTGGGGAAAAAAGGAAAGAAAAGACAAAAGCATGCACAAAAGTAGTCAGCTAGAAAAAGCATGCACAAGAAGCGAAATTGTAGGGAAAGCATGTTAGGAAGATAAGTACAAAATTTTTAGAAATAAAAGATGGTGCAATTTCTAAAAGGAATAAGGCATGTCATTCAAAAAATCAGGAACAAGAGGGGGTTGTTTCCAATGGAGGAAAAGAATGACAAATGGCAAGTCAGGAAATCTAGGAAGACAAAGAAAGAAAGTTCTGAATTCCTTCATGGGGTTGCATTGGGAAATGGAAGTTGTCCACCTGTTGAGCCAATTCGTCCCTGAAGCCTAATTATGCTATAAAACAATGATAACATATCACTATTAGGACTTTTGGTCATTTGAATTTTGTCATGAGAGATATGCTACTTATTGGTTGAGAGATGTGCATCAACTGAGATTTGAGTGATGTGCCCCTTAACAGTATTTTTCTATACGTATTAATGAATATGATGCAGCCATTAATGTTATTTTTTTTCATGTCTTGAAATCATCTTCCATGTAATTCGAGTCTCCTTGTAGGCCTTGGAAGTGTCCCATCCGAATTTAGAAGGTCTTAATAGTTTCATCTTCTTTTTCTGAAAATGGATTTGGAGTAATGAATGGTGATTAATGTAATAAATCCATTTATTATATTTTTTCACATGTATCTATCATTTCCAAAGGTTCTACAAGTTTTGAATAAGTTTGAGGGTTTGAATCTCCAAGTTTTTCAGTGATTGTAGCTTCCCAATGAATTATATAAATGCAACTTGATAAAGAATGCTATGTAATACATCATTGAGATTTATTTCTAACTTCCATGAATTTTATTGATGTTAATAATAATCTATTCAATTTTTATAACGATCTGAATCAGTATGAACAAGTTTTACTCAATTTAATCGAACCTTGTCTAGGTGTGCACCTAGAATTGACTAGTTTTACTGTATTATGCATAAATAGAATATCTGTGACAATAAATTCAGTAATTATTGTTATAATATGTTATTAAAATAATTATATAAATACAAAATTCTTAAAATAAAGAATTTGTATCCTCCTTCACCTATTTGGAAAATCCAGAAGATGAAACTAGTGGGTTATCCTAAGAGCTAGTTTTTCCAATGCAAACTTTAGAATAATCCTAGACTATTTATGTTCTATAAAAAACTAAAATTAATGATAAAAAAATCCATAATAGAGTATTAAATTTCTCCCCAAGCCTCTCATAACCACCGGTTGATTGGTGTTTGTATTGTAAGTGTTTTAGTAGGCATATGTTGGGACTCCCAGGAGCCTGGTAGTATACTTTATCCTGAATGGTGTTTGAAACCTAAAAGGAATCAAATAATTGTTATTATGAACCTGAACATTCAGGATCCTTCCCTTGCATTGTTAATCTTACTTAATCCCCATACTATTCACTAATTCAACTTACAAATTACCCTACCCGTTAACTCATTTATTCAAAATTTGTGTAATAGAGTTAGTGAGCCTCAACTATGATTTAGGTCCATTACAGAGGTATCAGAGCATGGTACTCTAAACCTAATCAGGTATTCAATAATGATTCATGGAAGAGATCCATATCCTAGGAAGAAATATCCTCTAGGGGATGGTCCAGATGGCATAAATTCTACCGAAGGAAAAGTCCAAGGAGAGAGTGAAAAGCATAGCATGGGTGGAGATGGTGATATCCAAAGTCTAATTTCAAGTATGATGCAAGGATTCAGAAACATGACCCATAACATCATCGTGTCTAGATAATAAACCAAAGAGTTTCTTGTTAATCATTTGGAAAACAAGAATGGTGAAGGTAGGATCCATGGGTCTCTACATGAAGAAAAGAAGAGCTCTAAAGGGTTTCTCTTTTCAACCAATAGGCCTCATAATCAAACTATTGAGTTCACAAAGGAATCCTTCAATCAATCCAGGCCTACTATTTCCAATTTGCTTGATGAATAAAGAGAATATGTGGAAATGCATAATAAAACATTGCTACTGTGGAGGATAGGCATGTTGAATATCTCACCCTGGATGAACAATGTCGAAGGGATTGACATTTAAGAAATTTTTTGATATTTGATACAAAACCAACTCAAGAGGTAGTTTTAGAAATCATAATCAAAATTATCAGTTGAAGAATGTTCTGGGAAGAATCTCTCTACCCTACTTTGATGGTTCATCAAAGTGTACAGCTAGCTCATGGGTTCAAAAGTTAGATACATATTTCCAGTTAAACCCCACGGCTAAGAGAGAAGCTATAAAAATGACAACCATACACTTGGATGGAGAATCTAAAGACTGGTGGTTTCATGGGATAACAACCCTTGGACATGACCGGGTGACAACTTATGAGTAATTCACAAGAAGAGTGCGGGATAGATTCAAAAGAAGATACCCCAAAATCTATTTCAGAGAGCTTGCACATGTGAAGAAAAATGGGACTCCTAAAGCTTATATTTTTGAGTTCCATAAGATGGATGTTATGGTGAAAAAAATATTAGAAGCTAGATTGATCTTACTATTTATTGAAGGATTGGTTTAACCCTTGAAGGGTTTGGTGAAATACTTTTGACCCTCTACCTTACAAGAGGCACTAAATAGACAAGGGAGTTGCAAGATGATATTCCTAGGACAAGGTTCCATCCTAGGAATACTGATCCTTCTTAGTTTAAGAACCAAAGGCCACCCATAAAGAGTCCTACTGGAAACTTCAAAATGAATGATTTCTTAAGAGATCGGGATGAACTAAGAAGAAGAAAATTATGTTTCACATGTCAGAAACCATGGGTTGCAGGCCATAACTGTTCCAAGGGAAAGGAACAATATATTGCATTTTTTTTAGAAAGTGAAGATGAAGAAGAACATGAAGAGCCACTGATATACACAGAGGGGTCATATGAAACATCGGATGAATATCATCCTCCTGAGGTGAGAAAAATTGCAGTGTTGTCAAGGGTTCCCACACTCTGTTATTCAAAGGAGTGGTGCAAGGGAAAGTAGTATATGTTTTGGTAGATGGAGGGGCCTCACATAAATTCATATATGCATCCATGGTATAATTAAGGAATCTTCCCACTAAAAAAATTGGAGGCTTCACAATGATCATACTAGGTAATCATTCTATGGAATGCTCCAGATGGATTCCTAAGTTGCAATTAACTATAGGATATTACACGATGACTGATATATTTTATGTGGTGAATGTGGCTGATAATAACATGGTCTTGGGATTTCAATGGTTGTAATCTATTAGGAATCACACAATAGACTATCAAGTCCCAACGCTGAAATTCCAATATGTTGGTGGGAAAGAGGTAGTATAGAGGGGAGTCAATAGCTACCCAAAGCGAGTAGTGATTGCACACAGTATGGGATTTTTTATAAGACATGTGGACATTGAATGGGTTGTAGAGTGTTTGATCACTACTCAAGACATATATTTGGAGACAACAAATTACCCCAAATATATTAATAAGTTTCTTTGAAAGCATAAAAAGGTGTTTGGGGACCTTTTTCATGGTAGGCCACTAGATTGGGGAGTGGCGCATAGGATTACACTGGAAATAGGGACTTTCCCTATTAAATTCCATCCTTACAAGCACCTAAAAGTATTTAAGGATGAAATAGAAAAAACTATCAAGTAATTGATTGATTTGGGTTTCATTAGGCCAAGTTCCAACCCTTGTGCTTCCTCTGTGGTGCTTGTTAAGAAGAAGGATGGGACTATGCACATGTGTATAGAGTATAGCTCTCTCAACATAATAAATATTAAAAAAATATATCCTATTCCCAATATTGATGAGCTAATGGATGAGTTGCATGGTGGTAAATATTGGTCTCTGCTCTGGTTACCACCAAATCAAAATGAAGGAGGTGTTGTTCAATGAGATTCCACCTTATGACCTAAGGGTCTGGGGTCACCAACATACCAAATTTAAACTTACAGATAACTTTTCAAAGATTGGTCTCTGCTCTGGTTACCACCAAATCAAAATGAAAGAGGTGTTATTCAATGAGATTCCACCTTATGACCTAAGGGTCTGGGGTCACCAACATACCAAATTTAAACTTGCAGACATTCATCTATCTAGCAATTTGAGGGAGAAATAGGGAAGCAATTTAGTGTGCCTTGTTTATGAAGGTTGGTCCTAACTTTTTCCTTTAATCCAAATGCTCCAACATCTTCTAGGGATATTCACAACTACAAACAAGACAGATACCTTCCTGCAAAATATTAGATGTCATATAAGAGATTAATGAAATATTATTATTGCAATAAGACAACAAGATAATTACTAAATCATAACATAAAAGAACATTAGTGCACCAATTTGGAAGAAAATATCTCTTTATTGATAATCGGTGATGAAATATACAACCAATATTTGATACAAGTCCTCCTCTTCTAGCCAAGTAACTGAGTTTTGTTGCTCCAAATCTCCAAGGGTATTCCACCAGCATAACTTTTCTCTTTTGAGATATCTCTTTAACCTCAACCCCTACCCTCTAATTATAGTTTATGAATGAGAGGAGTTACGAAGGTTGAGATGGTTAGGGAATTTGGGAATGTTATGATTACAATCCCAACCGTCTCAAACTAAACATGTTTTTATTTTTAATTTTTTTGTCTTAAGGTAATCACAGGTATGAATATACCCAAGTCGCGAGTGAATCACGACTTTTATAAAGGAAACCCATGAATCCAAAATGTGATCATGTAACCAGTGGTTGTATATATGGATACCCATGAATGATTTGCGAGCTATGATTTCAATAGTCGTGATTACACCATCAACACTTTACAAAACATGAGCAAGCTGGCAGGATCAAGATGCATCAAGGCACATGCTCATCTATATGTTTTGGGCTACTTCAATTCATTGTGTCTTTTTGTGTACCGACACATTGAGTGTCAGTACTCAGATGGAGAAGTTCCATTTAATAGGATAACATATTCCCCCTAATGTGTGAGGTCAGAGAGAAAAGATGGTCGAAATACATTACAAACTTTATTTTTGGAGAAATTAGTTACCAAGGCTGGAGAGAGGTACCTAAAATAGAAAAATCAAAGTAATGTACAAAATATTTTCTGAGGATGCCATGTTCAATAAGGTGGAACACTATCTCCTTTACAATATTCGATTACATCATATAGTATTGGAAAAAAAGCCACTTATGTATTACAATGGTGGATAAAAGACACAATATACAATAATGAGTCTTCAATATCTGGAAATAGTGTCACATAACATAACACAATATTTTGCAACTTAGGTTATATAGAGTGTAACCTAAGGTTTTCGTCCAAATCCATAGTAACTAGTACAACTCCTTCCATGTGAATATGTAAGTTGAAGTCTGTTGGAGGAGCAAGTCGATAAGCCGACTTGAACGATAGCCGACTTAGTCGATTAGCCGACTAAGTCGATCAGTCGACTAATTAGAGATTAGGTCGACTACATAAGGTCGTGTCGGTTGAGTGAACCGACAGGTAGTTATTTGTAACTATTTGTAATTCATATATATTAGGCTGTTGAGCCAGATGAGAACTGGGTTCAGTTCTCTGTATTGTATGAACCCTATTATGTTAATATAATATGTTATTCTACCTACTTGTTCTTGTCTCTTGTTTCTGTTATGTATGTATGTTTTAGTATGTATTATTGGTAACCCTATGTGATCTATGAGATTACAACATTGGTTCCGTTGCCGGTAGTACATGTCTGAGATGTATGCAAGAAGATGATATTAGAACATAATATTAAGTACTGGTGGGAACGTAAAGTAGCAAACTATTTACAGAATTATGCACGGAGAAACAGATTGACGACCGCTCAAGCAAAGGAAAGATTCTTTACGGAGACTCATGAGAAGTTTGTAGAATCAGTGACCCACCTTTGAAGAAATTCCTGGATGAAAAATCCAGAAGCAACTAAAGATCAACAACTGCTAGAAAAACTGATTCAAGGGGGAAGGACAAACTTGTTGGAGTGGTTTGAAAAGATCGCCGATGAATTCTACGAGGAGCAAGCTGTAGAGGAAAGGACTTCGGTGGAAAACATCAATAAGAAATTCTATACAGACCTCACTGAGCAATTCTTGTGTTCCTTATCGACCTTGATGTTCAAGTTATTGATTGAGAAAGGAGCGGGTCATATCGTTGAACCTCGTCCATCGCTTTGCAGACCGCCATTAAACCCTAACTGGGCGAAAAAACAAAAGAGGTGGGAAAAATTCATTGCCAAAAGGGAGTGGAAATACTTCCTAAGCAAGTAAACATAACTATCCGAGATTTCTAAAGTGTCGAGTAGGATATGGGGGGGTAGTTGGTCATATGTCGAGGTAAAGTGGAAAAGATTCTAGTCGACTAAAGAAGATACCATTCAACAACAATGAGAAGTCAGCCTAAAAGGGAAATCAAAAGGACAGTGTCACACAAAGGTACGGTGGACTTCCATAAAATAGAGAGGGAGAAGAGGCTGCAAAGAAGGGAAGAGAGAAGAGAAAGAGCCATAGCGCTGTAGAGAGGAATGAGTACTAGGGTGACCGACCAAGAGAGAAATGTGCTAGAGTTGGGTCATGACTGACAAGAAGAAGGCATGGAAGAAGAGGCGTCCCCTATGAAAGAAGATTTGTGGATAGAGTAGCGAGAAGCTCTCCAATTAGAAGTTCCCTAGGAGGTAATACCTCTATCTCTGACGAATCCGAGTACCTGGATACAAGCCATTGTCGAAGAGGACCTTAGACTAAGAGCTGGTGACTTTGGTATATGGAGCCGACTAGACGACGAGAGAAATGATGATAATCATCTACTTATCCGTCGACTAGAAGAAGGAAATTGGGTTACGCTTCAAGCGATACCCTCCAACCAAAGTATCCACTTACTTTACCCGACACATGAAGGAGCACCCCCCCTGCCAAATACAGCTTTGGAGAACACAGAAAACTCGGATCTGCAGACAAATAATTGCAGTTGGACATCGACAGAAGAAGTCGACACTGACCGACTGCTGGTCAAAGAGGAAACGAAAAATAAAACAACCGACGAGAATGGGATTTCCGTTGACAATAGATTTGTAGAGAGGAATAAGCAAATAACCCCACTACCCCCACCACCACCTCCTGAAGAAGACAGTTGCAGTGATTTCGACATAGGTCATGGGTCAACACACATCCCTCTATATGAGGGCGACGAGGACCCCAGACAACATTGGTTCATCTGTGAGTCGACTTGGGAGGAAAACCAAGTTACAGATGAAGACAGACATATGGCACAGTTCGTTGGTGCCTTGAGGAAAAGGGCACTAACTTGGTATATTACCTTTTCTAAAAGAACACCCCAAACAACTAAAGCCGAATTCAAAACACAATTTCTATCGTTCTTTAAAACTCCAGATGCAAAACATCTGGCAACAAAGAAATTAAAGACAACATCACAGAAGCCAAGAGAAACTGTCCGTGACTACGACAAATGCTGGAAAGACCTTCTTAGCCAACTAGACTATGTCATTGATGAACAACTATTAATCCAGTGGTTTCTTGCAGGCCAGTCACAAAAAATTCGTCGACACATAAGTCTGGAGACGTTAAAAAATTATGAAGATGCGCTTACAAAATCTCTCCAACTAGAAATGGATGAATATATTCTAGCATACCCCACAGATCATAGACTGGAGGAACAAATTGAGATCATGCATAAATCATTAAAAGAATTAAACCTCAAGAATTAGGATATCTGGTGCACGAAGTGCTCGACGACCGGAGATTTAAAAGACAACTGTCTACAGGATATCAGCCGACAGGATGTTCGATTCGTGCAAACAAAGTATTTTTATAGTATTTTCCAAGAGCATGGGGATCACACGACAAAAGATTTCCCGTTCAACATGAAGAATGACAAAGCATCTTGGTGTGCTATCTGTGAAACAAAGAATCATGCCACGGCCGATTTCCATCTAAACCTAAAGAACCGACATAATTATCACACAGTCTACCAGACTAATGCAGTTGTACAGAATAATGAGAAAAACAATGCACCAAACGATTAGAACAATCAAAGATACGAAGGTTGTAGATACAAGCGTCAGTTTGATAACTGACGTGGAGGCTATGGAGGTCGAGGTCGATTCTCTGGGAATCGAGACAACCGACCATGTCAACCCATCCAATGTTTCACATGTTACAAGGAAGGACATCGATATGCAGACTGTCCATACAAGGACAGAATTGACCTCAAATTCTGTACTAGTTGTGGAGTAGGGGATAACTCATTAGAGGATTGCCCTACTATGCTTGGAAAAATAAATAAAAAGAAAAATCTTAATGTCTTGTCGTGTGTGCAAAAAAATGATGTAATAAATACAAAGAATTTGCATATCGTAACCCGACAAGGGGCAAAAATAGGGAGTGATAACCCACGAATAAACAAAATAAAATAAAAGAATGTTTATCCTGATCCAGTTAAAGAAAAACAAATATATAAAGATGCAACAAATTTATTTAAAGAATTTGCTCAACAGGAAGAGGCTAATGACAACCGAGATAACACAGTAAAATAGTTAATACAGTTAGTGCAGAAATATCACTCAGTATCTCAATTCATTGACTTACTATATGAAATAAAACACAACAATTACATCGAAAAACAAACAAAGAATATCTGCAGTCTAAATAAAAAAGATAAAAGTGATGCTGACCCACTTGTTGACCTGGAAATTGAAGGGTACCACGTCTGACAAGTTGTGCTCGACTTCGGATCACAAGTAAACATCATGAATCGTGACACTTGGGAACAACTGGGCAGACCTCGACTATACGAATCAAGAATATACCTGAAATTAGCTGACCAAGGCCTAATTGAACCTATTGGAGTATGGAAAAATGTTGACACAACAATAAAAGGGATATCGACCAAAGTCAACTTTGAAATTATTGACCCTAAAGAAGGACCCAGTTCCTTCCCAATGTTAGTAGGTTGACCTTGGGGAAGAAAGATGAAAGCATCGATATGCCTAGACAAGGAGAGAATAAAATTAAAAGGAAATGGAAAAAAGGTCATTGTACCTATTTATCCATCCCAAGGAGAACCTTGGACAGAACCTATCGATGAAGAAGTTGACATCCGATAACTATATTAGATACAAAACAATGAAGATTATACAGAACCTAATATCTATGGAGAACTTCACTTAGGCAATGAAGACTCAGTAGGATATAATTCAGAAACAGAATTATATTATTGGGAAGTTGAGAACTATGAAACATAAGCAAGAGGGTGCTGGACTATTCAAAAAGTATAGAAAAAACCCACCCAACAGTGCTTTATAGTGTCCATTGTCCCAAAAATATTTGAAAAGAAAATTAGGGAATACCCTACCTTAAAACCAACAGATGTAAATACTACACAAATACCAAGATATAAAGAAAGAGAATCACCAGTCATGCATATAGAACAAGTATCCAGAAACATCGGTGAACATGGCCGACTACAAAGCCTAGTGGAAACTTTTACAGGACAAGCTGCTAGATGGTGGGATACCCATCAATCAAGACTGCAGATATGGACAACAACTTCAAGTTTATTCATAGAAATATTTGGAGGGAAAAAAACTAACCAATCAATCCCAAATACCTATATTCATTCAAGGACAGAATCTAGAAGATCATATAAGGAGATGTGAAAAAGAATGGAAAAGACTTGGGTACAAAGATGAACATGCATGGCCACACCTGTTTCCATCAACCCTCTTTGACTTACCAAACAAATGGTATAAAATGGAAGAAGCTCGAGGTGAAACATTCCTATGGCATGAACTCAGAGAAAATTTTATTAAAGATTTCAACTTTATACCACAAAATGAGAATTTGGTCGAAACAACAAAACAAGTTAAAGAAATTATACAGCCGACAGAAAAAAAACCCTTAAAAGACAACTGACAGACAATGAACTGTAACAATATACAAACTGAGACAATACCACAGTCGACAAGACTACAGTTGGAAAATGAAAATATAGAAGGGAAAATATTTAGATGGAAATCAAACCATGTTGAAACGACCAAACCTATTCGCACAGTGCTCAAAGTTGAAACAACCGACAAGGAGGATATCGACCGAATGACTGCAGCCGAATTCCCTGCCACATTCTCACAGTTTAAGGAAGGAAGTCGACCAATCAATGAAGACAAAGCATCGGAATGGCTAGATGATAAAGTCAAAACTAGAGAATTCGACATCTCAAATGATGACCAACCAAAAATGGAAAAGATTGGAGACTACTGGAGTGAAGAGAAAACAACATAAATAGTGAACCTATTAAAAGAGTTCCAAGATGTATTTGCCAGAGATTATAAATATGTCAAAGGTTTAATCCATGAAATGGGTGAAATGAAAATTTACACTAAACCTGATGTTCGACTTGTGAAGAAAAGGCCATATAAGCTAGCTCATAAATACAAAGAGATAGTAAAAAAGGAGATTGATAACATGCTTGTAGCAGGCATTATCTACCCTATTGACCAATCAGAATGGGAAAGTTCAATGGTTGTTCAACCTAAGAAACATGATCCAACCAAACTAAGAATTTGTGTCAACTTTAGGGAGCTAAATAAAGTTACATCAACATAACCATTTCCAACCCCCTATGTAGATGAAATCTTAAATGAGGTTGCAGGACATGAATTCTACTCATTTATAGATGGATTCTCAGGGTATAACCAAGTACCAATAGCCAAAGAAGATCATAAAAGACAACATTTGTATGTGAATTTGGTTCATTTTCTTACAGGGTTATGCCTTTTGGATTAAAAAATGCACCTGCAGTATTCTCCAGAATTGTGGTCAAAACATTCCAAGAATATATTTACAAAACCATGGAAGTATACTTTGATGATTGGACAATATACTCCATGTTAAAATATTACTGCAGATGGCTAAGGCTTATGTTGGGAAGATGTCGACAATTCCAATTATCTTTGAACATCAGGAAGTGCATATTTGTGACCCCCATAGGGATATTATTAGGACACATTGTATGTAAAGAAGGTATTAAGGTCAACTTTGCAAAAATAAAAATTATCCTCGACTTAAAACCACTAGTGAACTCAAAACAAGTCAGGTTGTTACTTGGTCATACAGGATATTACAGAAAATTCATAAGATATTATTCAGACATGACCTACGCACTATAAGAACTATTAAGGGAAGATAAAGAGTTCGACTGGACAAAAGAATGTCACATATCATTTGAAAAACTAAAAATAAAACTAGTCGAAGCACCCATCCTAAGGTTTCCAAACTGGTCAACTAAATTCCATGTACACATCGACGCATCGGGTCTAGCAATAAGAGCAATCCTAACTCAACTAGGAGATGATGGAATGGACTATCATATAGTCTACAATAGCAGAAAATTAAACAAAGCTGAAAGAAATTATTCAACAACAGAAAGAGAAGCATTAGGAATGGTCTTCGCACTACAAAAATATCGACACTACCTCCTAGCTAACCCATTTATCTTCTATACTGACCACCAAGAACTAAAATACCTCATCAATAAGCCACTACACCATGGAAGAATCTGTCGATGGCTACTTCTATTCCAAGAATTTGAATTCGAAGTCATCATCAGACCAGGTAAGTTAAATGTCGGTCCCGACCACTTATCCAAGATCGACACAAGAGAGGAACCGATAGGAGTCAAAGATGACTTATCGGATGCACATCTATTTCGAATAGAAGTAGTCCCAACAGAATTAGAGGAAATAGCACAATTCTTAGAGAATGGACAGTCACCAGAAGGTATGAGTACAAAGAAGGTATTATTTTTAGCCGTGAAAGTTGCACCATATAGCATCATAAATGGATTCTTGTACAAAATGGGTTTGGACGATATCCTCAGGAGGTGTGTACTGGAACACAAAAGAAATAATATTATGCATGAAACACATTACGGACCTTTTGGAGGACACTTCCAAGTAGACACAACTGTAAAGAAAATCCAACAATCAGGGTTGTGGTGGCCGACACTTCACAAAGACTGCAAAAATTTTGTAAGCCAATGTGACAGATGTCAACGACTGGGCCGACCCCTGCCTAGTACAGAAATTCCCTTGATATCAGTAAACCCAAGTTTGACATTTGAAATTTGGGCTATCGACTTCATAGGACCATTTCCCATACAAGCAAAAAGAATAGGTCCAAGGTACATAATAACCGTAGTCAAGTATGTAACCAAATGGGTAGAAGCAGAACCAGTCGACACATGTTCCAGTGAGATAGCCGCAAAATTTATATATGAAAATATCATTACCCGATTTGGATGTCCAGTAACCCTAATCAGCAACCAGGGAACACACTTTATTAATAAAACTATTAAATAACTAACAGACCAGTTCCAAATTGACCACCGTCGGAGTACAGCATACCATCCTCAGTCGAATGGAGCAATTGAAGCATTTAACAAAACATTAACAAAATGATTAAAAAAAATATGTAATATTGACAAGGACGAGTGGGATGAAAAGATACCTACAGTACTATGGGCGTACAGAACAACATACAAATGCTCAACCGACCAAACCCCCTTTTGACTAGTTTATGGACAATAAGCAGTAGTTCCATTACACTTCCGACAACAGACACCTATTATCGTAGATATTTTACATGTTGATGTCGAACAAGGAATAAAGGACCAACTATTGCAACTAAGTAAGATTGAAGAACATCGACTAATCGCGATACAACATCAATAAATCTAGAAGCAACAACAAAAGGCATGGTACGATAGAAACATAAAAAACAAAAATCTGTCGGTAGGAGACCTTGCTTTACTATAAAATAGTCAGGTAAAAGGAAAACCTAAAAGGATACTTACAGAATGGATGTGACCCTATGTTGTCGAAGAGATACATGCCAATGGATCAATCCGACTAAGGACGTTACAAGGCATAGTATTTCGGAAACTCATTAATGGTGCCTGACTAAAACGCTACAAAAACTAAACAAATCTAAAAAAAAATAAAAAAATATAATGACCATAATGATTAAACAAAAGCTATAAAAATCTAAAAATCCAAAAAGCAAAATAGTACTGATACACACACAAAAGTATGACAGGGAATCACCACTTCGACAACCGACATCACGCCCATAGACATAACACCATTGACCATTTTCATAATCGACATCGACCAACGACCTCGACAGTCCCATCGCACATTCATGACTTCGAGCGCCAAAACCAAATCACCATTAATGCACACTCAAGTGTTCATGCTGGACCATCACGTCCGCCATTAATACACCCATCGACAAAAACATCTATCGCGTCAACTATAAATACTGAACCGCCAAAGGATCATTCACCGCAATTCAAACAGAGAGAGAAACAGAGCAACCAAACAACTGAAAAACAAGAATATCGAAGTAAAATCAACCAGCAGACCGACAAGATGGCACCAAAACAAACCAAATCCACAACCAAGGCCAAGGAACTACAGACTGCGGAGACACCATTAGTAAGGAGACTAAAGAACATCAAGAACGCTAAGGTTCAGGAGGGATCATGGGAAAAACTATGGGCCGAGATAAAATAATGGGCTTACGTCGACAAGAAGCCTACCCCAGCTATAAAAAAAGTACAACACAACACCATCGTAAACTATGTCAATGCACTGCTCATGGCCAATTTTGGAGGCACGAAAGAAACAACAGTAAAATTGATCATAAGTCGGTACCACAATGACCGATTTTACTTCGACCGACCAATCGACATCTCTGGGGAAGTTATCTACAAACTGACAGGTCTGTCAAACCAAGGAGACCCAGTACCAGTCGGTATAAAAGAAGGACTGGGCGAAGAAATAATAGGATCAACATCAGGAAAAAACTCAAAAGGGCTAATGATTAGCCAAATAAGAGCTCGAACGCCACAGATTGTGGCCAAGATCATAGCCACTACACTCACATCGACAGGTCATGGAAGCGACCTCAAATTGGATATGTTGGAGGCAGTGGATACCATTGCCGACACTGAAAATATTTACAGATGGGCGGAGTATATCGCAGGAATGCTCAAAGGCATCTATGAAAAATGCCAGGAGACGGGAGGAATCATCAGGTTCCCGTCCCTTATGTTATGGATAGTAATGTACTCCTTGTGCCTTGTTGGGGATAAACAATTTCAAGAACCGACAATATTTCATATGTGGAGATTCAAACCATTCTCCAAAAATGGAATAATGAAGGAACTTGCAAATGGGAGAGTGCTGTTAGAAAACGGGTTCCAGCAGTTAAAAGTCTGCATGACCAGATGGAAGGTGCCTCAGAACATCCGACAAAGTCTTCCCAAAAAGGCCCACATCCAGCTAGAACTCAACCATACTGTGGTGTGGTACATGCAAGGCGCCAAAGCAAATGCAAGGACCCTCGACTACTACCCGATAATCGAAGAGGTATTTCAGGAGCTATCTTGACAGGCGGGTACAAAACTACCAATACCAGCAAAGGCAAAAGAAACAGACTTGTCGATAGAAGAACCGCTGACAGACCAGAATAAGGAGGAGGATTATGAGCTCGACTTCTACATCAGCACCTTTGTGTCGGAGGAGACACCGGTCGAAGGAACTGCTCGACTGCAAATTATAATCAAATCTCTGACAGCACAAAGGGAAGAGACACATACATAACAACAGGTAATCAATCCGGCTGAAGAAAACCTCGTCTCGACTCAAGACCCAAGGGGAAAGATAGAAACTGAAGATCCAGAGTATGCTGTCACCAAAGAAAATATAACCAAATTGTCAAAGGAGATAGCAGCCTCAAGAAAAAGGAAGAAAACATAGGAATAGGAGCAAGGGAAAGGTAAGAACAATCTTATCCTCCCAGAGTCTTCAGAAGATGAGGAGGAACTGGCAGCTATGGCCCTCGACATTATAGAAGATGCCGCAGCAAACAAAGTGCCGGTGGAAACCCAGTACCATAAATTTGTCGAGGTAGGGGCACAACAAGGTCGACCAAAGAAAGCAAAGAGCATAAACACTTCGACGACTGAAAAATGTTGTGGATCTCGTATCTACACCTCCACCCCTGTCTCTGACCAAAATAATGCAAGAGACAATTCCAGAGCAGCCTTCCATAAGCCCACTAGACATATGTAAGAATGCTATGTCAGAGACCTTGAAAGAAAAGTTCAACCGCGACAGAGACCTCCAGGCATACATTGAAAAAATGCCTGAGATATTCACCACAATGCAAAATATCTCTACCAAATCACCTTTGTTTGATGTCGGCAGATCCAGACTACTCATCCCCCAACTTGGCCAAGTACTCCAGAGGCCGAATACTGTGACAGTGATAAGTTCGACGTTCCAAAGGAACCCCGACAAAGAAGCTACCGTTGTCGCAAGTTGGACAACATCTGTCGTCCTAGTCGCCCCCGAACCCTGCCCACCAACCTCTGAACCGACTAGATATGAGGAAGAAGAAAACATGGAGGAAATAACTCAAGAAATCGACCACCTATTCTTCGACCTGGATTCACCCCCTCAGATCCATGACCCATCACCCGACCATACTTCCACCAACCCAATCACACCTGAACATTTTCCAACGCCATCACCACCACCCCCCGACTTAGAACCCCTAATCAAAACAATTGCATCGGAACCACCTCCATCGCAACCATTAGCACCAACCACATCCACATATGGACCCTCTGTATCCAACCAACCAGAGCCACAACCAGATGCAGCGGTTATCCAACCGACCCAACCAGAAATACCATCAGTCATTGCTACCCAACAAACAGACAATCCATCTTTGACTCTTGTAGGTACACAGGTGCCAAAACAAGCAGAGCCACAGAAGCACAAGAAGAAGAAGGAGAAAAAGAAGAAGGACCATCATGGACAGACAACAATGGTCCATATCAGTCAACTTGGGTCAACCACTACAGTCGATGCAACCAAGTTGAGGGATGCAGAGCTAGGACAACTCCTAGAAACACTAGCAATCGAAGCAAAGACAAGGAGCCAGCACAAACCTAAGGAACTCGACAACAATGAAAAAGAACAAGTTGAGTTCCTTAACAAATGCAGAAACCTGGTCTAGTCTGTAATACCAGGACCGATAGAGGTCGACACCGAAAAACCGCTAGAAATAGCTTATCACCTGTTTGAGAGCATGGTGTCGGCGCTGCAGGAACAGATACAAGACACAAAAGAGGAGCAGAAAGAAGAAACAGTTTGACAGTTGATGCAGCAACACATAGCCTTTTCAGAAGCGTACAAGGTGCTGCAAGATCACATGGAGAAGTCGGTCACTATAGAAGAAGTCTTGAGAAACTGGCCTGCTTATTATGAGAAAGTCTATTAGCAAACCAGGTAGACCCAAAAAGAGATCCAAGCGCTCAAGAAGAGGAAAATCACCGACGAAGCACTCAAAAGCACCATCGAAAATCAAATAGTGCTTGAAATAGGAAAACTATAGGAGCTCGAGCGACAAGCACATCAGTGGGTGCAGCAAGCCATTCCAAACCTAGAAAAATTAGACATCATCTACCCGCAGATGAAATGACTGTTGGGGATAGCAGAGGAAAAGGACCAGTTTATGGGTCTCGACATGGAAAGAATAGAATAACTTTCCATTCAAGAGAAAATGTCGATATTATCAAGTCTGACTACACTAACCATCGACATACATAAAATATTGCAGAATTGGACGGATTTCCAACATCAGCTGGCAGTGACAGTTAAAGCAATTGTCGAAGTCTATGTACAGAAAAGACCAACCATCATACTTCATAGCCCATGAAGATCAAGCACACGAATGACTACTTAGACAAGCAAAGAAATCTTGGTACCTCCCTGTTTCTTCGGGACAAAGAAACGTTTTGTTCGTGGGGAAGATGTTGGAGGAGAAAGTCGGTAAGCCGACTTGAATGATAGATGACTTAGTCGATTATCCAACTAAGTCGATCAGCTGACTAATTAGATATTAGGTCGGCCACATAAGGTCGTCTCGGTTGAGTGAACTGACAGGTTGTTATTTGTAATTGTTTGTAATTCATATATATTAGGTTGTTGAGCCAGATGAGAACTGGGTTCAGTTCTCTGTATTGTATGAACCCTCTTATGTTAATATAATCTGTTATTCTACCTACTTGTTCTTGTCTCTTGTCTCTGTTATGTATGTATGTTTTAGTATGTATTATTGGTAACCCTATGTGATCTGTGAGATTACAATAAAGTCGAACATGGAAGGACTTAATCAGAGTGTTAGTAAATGAGTGATGCTGACAACTGAAGAAAATGAGTTCACCGATATGAGTAGTGAATCCTAAGGTAGCAACTTTGAAAATCTAGGTCATTGTATTTAGGAGATGCTGATGAGAAACCATAGTGTGAGGAAGAAGGAAATGAATCTTTCAACATATCACAAGAGTGACTTGGAAGACTGGATGAGAGAAGGTAGACACAAGGAATTCTCATAAATGAAAGTGATGGGAATCAGGATGATCAGACAGAGGTAAAGATCCTTGAACAATGAGTAAGACACAGAGATGATCCAAGGTAGCTTTAGAATTTTAGATAGGACAACTAGACTTATCGGTAAGGTAGGAGACATGATCAGATTCTCATGTATAAAGGACAAGTGGAGGAGTAATAACTCGAAGTAATAGTTGAGCTGAAGTAGAAAACTGGAACATGAGTACCAGGAAGTTCAGAGAGTTATTTGTTCAAGGATGACATGCTGCCATTGTTTATAACCCAAAGAGTGAAATTCTTCCTTTCATTTCTTATTAATCTTTAATGAGTCCAAGAAATTCAACTCGAGGCTCTTTTCATTTTTGACAATCTTGCAAAGGAGAGAGAATAATGCTTGATATGGCACTGATTTGTGGATTTTATGAGCCCAAATTAGTAGATGCTTGTTCGTGTTTTCATAGTTTTGAGAGTTTGAAAACTCCAAAGAAGACTCTAGGGGGGTGATTTTTCATATAATTTAGTCTCTTGGGGCCAAAAAACTTTAAAAATTCCATAGAAGAACACTCTTAGGTTCTGAAGAACTAAGGTATACCTTTTTCCTACTTAGTCGGAAAGGTCCGAAAAAGGGTAAAATATCACTAGACCGACGCACCTTCAAAAGCAACATATAGCCTGAGTTTAACAAGTGTGAAGGAAGGAAAGATCAATCAGAAAGTTCCATTTGTTTACGAGAAATGGGACTTCCAATAGTAAACTCGATGCTTTGTTCTTTAGGGTTTAGCGAACATGAAAAACACATAAAGTACTCACATAATATTTTCATGTTTGGATCCAAAGCATGAAAAAAGAGAAAACTAAGCTCATACCAGGGATTCCTTTTCCCTAAGTTTAGTCCTTCAGGTCCGGAGAAGAGATAAACCTATTCTTGAATATACTCTTCTTAAATCCGTAGAAAAGAGAGTGTTCATTTCTCATAAATAATCCACATGGTCTGAGAAAGAGATAACCTACCACCAATGTAGATGATCGTTCAATTTACCTTAAAAAGTTTGAATGAACAATTTTACTCAGTTTTCCATATTGTATTTAAGGAGACAGACCAAGGCCTAAAGAAAAATCCGTAAGGGCGGGGAGCCTTTTAAACAGGTGTAGCTTGGTAAAAAGATGCAAAATGAGGCTCATTTTTTCATGAAAAACAACTACGAAGGCTCCCACAACCTACCACAACTACGACATGGGTACCAATTGGACAAATAAATGTTATAAACTAGGGTTACCCATGTAAAGGAGGTCATATCCATGGAAGAACAATCATGTGTACAAGGTAAAAAGTGGTTATACATCATAGTCCATGGATGAAATCAGATCCTAGGGTTTAATGAAGGATAAGTTATGAGTGTAAAGAATGCAATGGAGACCAAATCTTACCCTATATGCGATGAAAATCAACTCCTGGTTCATCCAGGACCTGTAACAGCTAGAAAAAACACGTGGTATTAGTTCTGATAAACAAAAATTACTTTAAACTATACAAAGTGGGTAAATTTTTTAAATTTTTACTATAAATAGTTCAAAACCAAAAATAAAACATACCATTTATAACTATAATTATAAATTTTACCTCCATACTTCAACTAATCGGTGTGAACAATCTGGTGGACCAAATTTGAATCTGCAAGTTGTAGGTTGGTGGTCTCTCCCTCTTCTTTCTTTTGATCCATTCCAATTTTTTTAATGGTGAATTACATGGTTTTTTCATCCCTAAAGGCATCCTTTGGTACTCACGGGTGGCCTTCATTAGACCCGCGAGCGCGACTTTTAACCGTGGGTCGCCTGTAGTGAAACCTACGAGTGGTACGTGCTTTGTAGAAAACAAAATAGTTATTCCTGCACAACACAATTTTTTAAAATAAATGATAATGAAATGGATTCTAATGAAATAAATGGTTCTTTGGCAAGAAAACATGGTGCTAGAATGGAGAGAACGAGAGCATGAGGATGTGGATCACGATGTCATGAGAGATGTCGCAATTTTGCAAGCTTTGCAAAGATGCGGGTTATTAAAATTCTATTGTACATTGAATATGGATGCCCAAGTCTTCCTATTGGATACATGTGTAGCCTTATGGGATCATGATCTTGGGATCTTTGGCCTCCAAGGGAAGACCTTGGAGTTGACAATATATGATATTTACTTCATCATGCGACTAATTCAAAAAGGGGGCCACCTGTGAACCTGGAGGGCGCCAGCCTGGGAGAGGACCCACTTGGTGTGCAAGATTACGCAAATACCTATTGTTTTTCTGGCACATAAAAATATTGGGGATGCAAGTCCCAATTTCACATATTACCAGCTTTCCATTGAAGGTCATGGTAAGAAGTAACGAAATTTCTAGGGGCGAAATTTAAAAGGGTAATTTTTAGGGGTGAAATTTCGCCAATTAGCTATTTTTGGGGTTTTCTTTAAAAAAAAAAATTTCTATTTGGTCATTTTTAGTGTCTAATATCGCCTATATTTACATAAAATATGTTTTTTTATCATAATATTCACCAAAATTTACACATTTCAGTGTTAATTTTATGTTTCATATTTAATATTCTCCTACCTATCTATAATCACGTTTTTTTTAATTGAAAATAATCACCTAGAATACTATACTTAAGTATAATATTAGAATACTTAAAAAATACCCTAAGAATAGCTGCTAGAGTTGCAAGACCTTCTGCGCTACATTTTAGGAACATGGGCCCATATGCGAGGGTGGTAGAGTGTATGCGGGGTGCATTGTTTGACTGGTGTTCGGGTTTACTCTTGATTATGAAGAAACAAATTTTCGACTGCAGGAGGGGTCGAAAGAAGAACTTCGAATAGGTTAGAATCCTAGTTGCATTATTCTTCGAGAGGGTTCCTTCTCTTAGTCCCATGGTGACCTTACCACCATGCCCACCCTGTGGGCCTAGACTCACATAGTGGGGTGATATTTTCCTCCGGCGGGGTGTTGGTAGTGGTATCTAGAATGATTATGACGACGGATTCTACTTTTGGTGGAGTAGACAGGTACCTTCTCTTGAGAAGTTCCCCTATGCAGGATTAGACTTCAGGGGTGATCCAAAACTAATCCTCCCTCTTAGAGGAATATGGAGGGACATCAGTATGATTTTTTACTTTTTGTTATTTGATTTTTATGAAATTTTGTTTATATATATACATATGTACTTGAGTTTGACCTTCATTATTTTTATATGCATATTTTGGACCAGTCCAAACTGACGGACATCCCAAGACTTTTGTGCGCCTTGTGTAGATGGGTGGGGACGATTCGATGCTTCATGTGGTGGAGGGGAAGCTGGCCAAGGTTACCTAGGATGTCCCCACACTCAGGATGGAGTGGATCCCCATGGCGATGCAGGACTATGTGGTTGGGGTTCCTTTGAACTGGTTACACCTTCTTAGAAGGGTAACTAAGGTCATACTTTGTTATAGGGAGGTTGTAGAGGTCCGTAGCCGAGGAGGCTGAGGATCAACCCTAGATCTAGGCATTTTTGGATTGCGATCCTATTTTTTTATTTTGATGTACTTTTGACAGGATCTTCAGATCAAACTCAATGTATCTATGGACATATTTTTACACACACACACACACATATATACCTTGTTATGTACACATGATTCAAAATGTGTCTTTGTATTTTATTTTACAATGTGTGTGTTAAGTGTTAGTCGAGTATGTAATTTTCATATGAATCAATAATTCTATTCTTATTTATTGAAATATGAATGTATGAAATGTATTCAAAATTTCTTTCAAGTAACCTGACTTGTAGAAATTCATCTAGTAAGGTAGGGTGTCTCACCTAATAATCACCACTAAGTGGGGAAAACACGAGTTGTGAGTCAAGCCTAAATTCTAGATGAGTAATGACATGCAATGTAGCATCCCATAACAACTCAATGACTACACTGTATTCAGCCACATTATTAGTCACATGACCTAAGCAGGTGCCACCAAAGACAACTAGTTGTCATGTGGGTGCGTAAATAACCCATGCAACTAAACCCATATTACAAGTGTGACAACTGGTGCCATCACTGAACCCTATGAACAACTTGAATGATATCTGAAACAACAAGAACACTATAAGAAAAACTAGCCAAGAATGACTTATTGTACATAAACATACAATAATAATACAAGAAAAATTTTCATACCTAAGCATAATACTTCTTCAGGTAGAGCCCATTTATGGGCTCTGACAGTTTCTTACCATCGTAATTAGTTAATTCATAAGCTCCCTTATTAAAAAATTTCCACATGACATAAGGGCCCAAACATATGGACTTAAAATTGCGTGCCCCCAGGGGTTTCTTGTCCTGATCCTAAAGCAAGAAAAGTTCTCTCTCAGAGAAAACTCTAGGTTTAATAGCTTTATCATATTGGTTTTTGACCCTATTATTATGAGCCTTGTTTACATTCAACTCATCTCTGCGGTGTTCATCTATATTATCTAAGTGAAGCAAATGTTCTTCAAGATCGGTAGTGTCGGGAATCACATGAATACCAATTTTTAAGGATGGTATCTCTCACTCAACCGGTGCGACTACTTCCACCCCGTAAATGAGATGGAAAGGTGAGAAACCTGTAGCAGTATTAACATTAGTCTGGTATTCCCAAAGTGCAAGGTACAAGATGATATGCCAATTTGAGCTACTCACATTGATAGTGCACTTTAGAATGGTTTTCAAGGTTTTATAATCATCTCTACTTGTACATTCACCTGAGGGTAAAAGGAACATGAATAATCTTGTCGAAACCCTAGCATGGTGGTGAACTTAGTCATCATGTTGTTCTAAAAATGAATTCCATGGTCAATGACATCCTGCTTTGGTATACCCAACCTAGCAATGATTTAGTTGAAAAGGAAATAAGATGTCATTTCTCCATCGGACTTAAAGGTAGGAATTTCTTCTTCCCACTTCGTAAGTATTCTATAGAGACAATGATGTATTTGTGTCTCCCAGTAGAAACTGGGTTACACTTCATGTAATCAACCCCCCACTTGGTGAAGGGCCCTACCACGATGATGGGAAAAAAAGGAGCAGGGTGTGACCACGTCTTCATGGTATAGAGCTAACAAGGATGACAATGCTTTACAACTTCCACATAATCTGTATAGATAGTGGGACATAAATAACCAGCACGTAGAATCTTTTGGGTCATTACTAACCCAGATAAATGACCCCCATGCGCTCCTCTATGTGAATCATTTACGACATGCTCTTCCTTCTCATGGGTAAGGCACCGACGCAAGAAAAAATCCACCCCTCATCGATACAAGGTATCACCGATGATAAGGTAGTTTTTTTCATTAGCTCGCAACTTAAGTCGATATTACTACGATAAGGATGCACTACATATTACAGTATGGATATATACTAGAATATCTCCATACTAGGGATCATAGGTTGATATTAAAAATAAATACTCATCTAGGAATGATTCTTCTTCCACCACTATAGTCTCTTCCGTAGGGAATTCTGAGATCAATTCTGTGAATACTAGGGATTGTTTAGACTTAGCATATTGAAAATCCAAGTCAAAGTATTGGAGGATGACTATCCATTTGTTTAATTTTTTCCTGATCATACGTCGAGATAAAAAATATTAGAATGGATTCACATCTGCAACCATTATGGCTATCCTTAGCAAGATATAGTGTCGTAGCCTCTGAACAACATAAACTGTTACCAATCCCAACTTCTCAACGTGCGAGTATCTAAGTTCAAGACCTGCGAATGCTCGACTAAGGTAGTAGACAACGTGCTCTTGGATCTCATCATCTTCTTGAACTAGTACTACTCTTATGGTTGACTTGGATGCAGCTAGATACAATATAAAATATTTAGTGTAATATGGTGGACACAATAGAGGAGCCAATAGTAAATCCTTTTTCAATGCCTCGAAAGTGAACTATGCAGTTTCATCCCATAGGAATGGGGTGTCTTGATTCAACAAGAACATGAAACGATTTGTAAACTTGGCATAGTTGACTATAAACCGTTGAAGCAAATTGCATTTACCCTGCATATTGTGTAGTTTCCTGATAGAACAATGAGGAGGCATATTTACAATGGCCTAGACTTTCAATGGATGCACTTGTATTCCTCTATTTAACACGATGAAACCTAACAACCTCCTTGAATCAAAGAATAAAACACACTTGTGGGGATTCAAGCATATTTTATAGTGTCTGCATCGTTCAAAAATCATACAAAGATTGTATAGATGGTCCTTCCTCTTGCAAGAATGGGCAGGCAGATCATCCAAGTAAGGTTCAATGATATGCTTCATATCATGGAAGGAAAATTTCATTTCCCACTGGAAGGTAGCTCTAGAATTTTTCAAACCAAAGGGAATTTTCTTATATGTGAAGGTTCCCCAAGGAAAAATAAAGGCCTTTTTATGCTAGTCTTCCGATTTTATTTGAATTTGGTTATGTCCCGAAAAACCATCCATGAGAGAAAATACCTCACTACCTACAGAAGCATCAATAATCTGGTTGATGAATGGTGTGGGGTAGTTATCCTTGGGACATTACTTGTTTAAATTGTGAAATTCAGTGCAAAAACGTATCGTCTCTTTATTTTTATCCACTGGAATAGGATTGGATACCCATTCCGTTAAATAAATTGGGTAAATGAACCCATCTTTCAGCCGCTTTCTCCACTTCAGTCTTAACGTTTGTCGCTTTCCACAGATTTACTGGCATAATTTTCTGTCGAACAAGTTTCACATAAGGGTAGGTAGGGATATCATGTTCAACTATAGATGGATCAATTCCTGGAATCTCCTCATATGATCAGGAAAATACGTCACGAAATTCCTTAAATAAGGAAGTGTAAATGGCAGTATCTTTTAGAGAACAATTTGTACCAATATGAACATTGTCCATGATGTTAGGATTTGAAGAAATGTTGATTGGAATGGTATTAGAGATATTTTCCATATTCCCCTTGGAAAATACTCCCTCCTTAGGTAAATTATTAATCGGCAAATAAACACCTTCTGCTAGTCTCACATGGAACTCTAAATTCTTAATTTTTCTTAACTCTGGAAGGAAGAAGGACTTATGATGAAGGTATTCAAAAATATTTTTCATGTGCAATCATAGCTTCCATAATGGATTCATCTAAAGGAAAAAACATATCCAATCAATCATAGGAATAAGTAGAGTTCTCTGCGTAGGAAGACGTATAGGCTTCATCCGAATCCTCTAAGACTGAAGAAGGAGTCATGAAGGAATCAACAACAAAATTAGATATATCTTGATCAGCTACTTCCAAAGATGATAAGGGCACTTGAACCTCCTCTTGCGAAGAGAGAACCTAGGGGTCAATTCTATATACAAATGTCATGATAGACTTCCCTACGCACATTGAAACTAAGTAGTTAATAGGGGCCGATATATCGAATGTGCCCATCAGTGATGTATACATTACAACCCCCAAGATTTTGTTTTCTGGTTTCAACTGATCAAACAATGGTGTTGTGGAATCATTAGTTTCCAAATGAAATTTCTGAGTAAAACCGATCTAGTCAACTGTAACCAAATTTCCTTCATGTGGAAACACTACAACTCAGAAAATGGACGAGGGAACAACACACATGGCATAAGTCCAACTTCTCCCAAACAGTAAATTATAGTCCAAAGGGGCATCGATCACTTCCACTTCAACAGAGACTACTTTCCCTACCAAATTTATTTCGAAATATGGTAGGATACCATGTGGATGAAAATACCTTCCATCGAAAGCAGTAATTAGAGTGTTCGATGGGACCAACTCTAGGAATATGAAAGCTTTCCAATAAGATATCGACATGACGCATGTGGAAGCACCTTCATCAACCATTGTTCGTCCGATGGTTTTTCCTCCATGGAAAAAATCGATTGAAAAGGACACATAGTATGGGAGGTGTATTTTAACATCAGAAAGATCAAATTTTTCCAACAGCCTCGCTGAGTCCATGCCACCTATGGATTCCAAGAGTGCATCTCTTTGAGAAGGAAAAATTTGTAGCACCTCCAATGCTGAAATCACACAAGGTGTTCAAGCAAAATATTCTACCATAGATTATTTAGAAGTAGCCCTAGCATTAGGCTTGTGAAATGCTTTCTTGAAGACACCTTTCGGTATCTTGGGAATTGGCTCATCCGACTTCTCAATGGTGAGAGGGGATAAATGTTTAGTAATAGACTTACCTTTATCTTGAGCTTTCAATTTGTCATTTTTATTTCTTGTTTAAAGAAAAGCATTGGATCAGACCATGTTGATATAATTGTGATTAGTAGGAGCACTAACTTTTCCCCCGACATCTTTCAAAGTAGAAGTTTCATTTTGTCCTTGGGGAAAGGGATCCTTCAGGACAACTGGTTGTTGATTTTTAAGCAGATTTTGTGCTTGTTCCATTAAAGGGAATTGATAAGTAAGATGGTATCCTTGGCACAACTTACAAGGAAATTTAACCTTATTATTTTCTTTCTTCCCCCCATCAACATTGTTTGTGGTATTTTGCTTGTTTTGGTTACCCTCACCGTTATTCCCCTTCTTCTTTTTCCCATCGAGTTGTTGATTGCCCTTTTGGGAAGAGTGTGCCAAATAGACATTATCACTTTGCATTGAGGGGGTGGAAGCCTTATTTTCCTTCACTATGGATTGTTTCTCTAACAACTCATGGATTTTCTTGGTTAGTGATTCTATAGTGGGAGTAATAACTGAACCAACCACACCATCAGTATGGGGTCTAGTATTAGGATTCTCCTAGTCATTTGTATACCTCAACACCTTAGGGATAATTTCATATAAATCCCAGACTGAGCATATATCAGATCTAACTGTTGGGCCTTGAGGATTGCCTCTTCCTCCATGGTAACCCCCGATGTGGACATGTCCTTAGAAATATAAGGCGGTAGAGATTTCAAGAACCACTCCAACAAGAAATAGGGAGGTATCGTGGCTTTAATAATCCTATTTCTCCTTCACCACTCCTGAATGTGATCAGATATGTGTGTGACCTTGAACTGTCAAAATGTTGACAACAAGTCTGTACAAGCATCATATCAGACAAGAAGTTGAAAGTGATTTAGGAACACCATTTCTAAATAAATGAAGCTATAGTATGCAGCGGATGGAAGTTCTATGTACCATTTAGCTGCCACATGGGTTAATATTCTCTGAAAAAATATCAACGGAACAGAGTCATCGTTCAGTGATTTGGAAGAGAACCAAAGGTAAAATGAGGGCAGTTTGATGGGTACAAGTGGCCATGCCACATTGTGACGCATGAGGTCATTCATTTGTTTAAACAAATATGGCAATTTTAACATTTCCAAGAAAGTAGGTTTTGGTCTAGTCGAGGTTTGATATTGAGGAGTCTAAGGTGTGGAAGTACCTTCCCTAGGGCTCCCGATAGAAAAGGTGGGGTTGCCCCCAGCAACTGGTTGTGATGTCATAGCACTAATCTTAAATGGGTACCATCCAAAATCCATAGGATTACTGACTTGCGGTGTGTGATAAGTGGTTTGACCTACTCTAGGTGAAACTGGAGTTTGAAAAGTATGAGCAAAGATTCCCACACTTAAAAATGAAAAGGGAGAGCTCCCAAAAGGGGTGGTCAAAACCTAACTAGAGGTCTAAAAACTATGAGCTATGAAAGTACCTGGGTTCCCAGACGACATACCCACATAAGTAGGCGATGGGCTTACATAAGGTGTAGACAGAGGAATATGTCCTCCATTCCATGGATTCAAACCATGGATGAACGAAGTGGTCCCACTTCGAGCACTTTGAGCACTTTTCATAAATAGAGAAAAAGTAAAAGTTACACTACAAATACCATTGATCACCCCACTAGACTGACCTATAACATTGGAAGGTTTTGAAGGATTGACCACTCTAGCACTCGGAGAAAGGGGTGTAGTAGTTGCACTAGGTCTTGGAGCACTTACTTGGGGAGGTGAGACTCCAAAAACAAACATGGATAAGATAGGGGTATACATACCCTCTCATGTACTAGACATATCTGGGCTCAAAGAAACACTAGAAATAGGTGACCTAAAAATAAGGACTTGGACTATCACAAGATTGTTCAAGTCAGTTAGAGGTGTGTTATAATTCCTTGCAAATGCATAATCCTACGAGTCTTCTATATCTAATTATGGGGTTTCTTCTTGATTAATTCTAAGTTCAGGTTCACCTAGAACTTCGCTAACACCGATTGGTTTGAAAGAACAGTCTGTTTCAAGTCTTCGCCTCTGATGTGGTGGTGGAAGCTCCACCGTAAAAGATGAAGGAATTTTTTGCAAGATTCTAGACCTACAAAGAGGATGGTCGTCCATAGCTAAAAATATTACTCACGCACCTAAAGGCCAGATAAACACAAATAAACCAAAGAGAACACACTAAAAATTTCCTAAGTAACACAAACACACCTCATAAAAGATAAACCTTCCAAAGCAAATTCTGGGATGATTAGGGACCAAATCCAACCAGTGAACATTAAAGGATGCTTACCTGGAGTCTCGTGAAGAGTTTTTTGTGTTCAAGCATTGGAATCACCCAACCTCCCTCCCAAATTATCAAATGAGGTTACCTTCCAAGTCTATCCTATGTGCACTAGAAATAGCCTTCCAATGCCACCTGTGTAAGATCCTAGTGTCTGGAGACTAAGGCTACCAAATATACAACGAGAGTTTGGTGGAACAGTCGTTGGCTTGATCAATCTGCATGGGAATGGTAGCTAAGCCCAAAATCCTTCCAATGCCAACACCTCATGGGGCTCAAGAAGTGGTATTAACAAAACCTCCATACATACAAAAATCCTGGTATACGATCAAACAAGGAAGTGGAGGGTTAAATATCTGTAACTGAACTCTCACGCGGCCTCATGCTTGACTCCTATGTTAGAGGATCTTTCTGGATTAACCCTTGTAGAAGTGGATTTACCTAAATATAGGCCACTATGTCTGAAATCAAAGTGATTTTGGATAGTTAAAATCTCATAGTCCAAAAACCTAGCCTAAGCTAGTTGATGATCGAACCTATACAGAGAAAGATTATGAATGAATTTTAAGCTAAGCATTATTTTTATGGATTTATTACTCAGAGGTAGTGGAGTGGGACTGAATGGTGTTTCGACTCAACATGTGAAAGCAAATGATGTGTAAAATTTCAAAATAAATGCAACTAACAATGCTCCTTTTCCCTTTTTCTTTTTAAATGAAACTAATGAAACTTTTCTAAATGATTTTTAAAAACACAAGACTTTAATATTTTTTATTTTTCTGAAAATGAATGGGAAAAACAAATAATGCAAATCTTATGCAAATGAAACTACCTGTTGTCTTTATTTTTCAAAAAACTCAAAAATTTTATGCAATTGAGCGGCACCTTAAGCAAGATAAGCAATCTGATCATTTATAAATGCAAATGATAATAGTTATATCTTTACCATAACAATATTCAACAAATCAAACAAATATGAATCAAACCCTAACTAAGAACTATTGACTTAGTTAGACCAATAGATAAAAAATTGAAAAAAATGGCTAACCTAAATTACTACAACAACAATCCAAGGAATATTAGTGTCCCAGGAGGACTGATAGACACCAAAAACCTATCAATATACCAGCATTCAAACCAAACAACCAAGAAGGAAGGAACCAATGCATTCGTAAAAAGAAGATTCAGACCTAACTTACTCAAAAACACTTGATTAACAAGTAAAAGTGAAATGAACACACCAACAACAACATTATCATGCTACAGACAGAACCCTATAGACACCTGAGAAGTTTGAAAGACAAAATCAAGAAAAACCCTAGCAATTTGACCTATACCTACAAGAAATTGCGACATTCACCAAGACAACCTGCGAATGACACACGACTATGTATATAGCCAACCCACGAATAAAAAACGACACTCGTGACTGTATGTATTGACAACCCACAATCACAGTAAAATTTTTTAAAGATAAAAATCAATGACTAAAGGATCTCGAACCTTAAACACTAAAAATTGAAGGT
The DNA here is from genome assembly GCA_001517045.1 of Pseudotsuga menziesii. Classification (NCBI taxonomy): domain Eukaryota; kingdom Viridiplantae; phylum Streptophyta; class Pinopsida; order Pinales; family Pinaceae; genus Pseudotsuga; species Pseudotsuga menziesii. Next base: position 138,530 of record LPNX010207521.1, read on the forward strand.
AAAAACCAAGCAAAACACTTACAATGTCAAAAAGGAAAAACTAGAAAGGAAACGTATCGAACACACCCAAAATAGGTTAGAATCCCCTGTGGAGTCACTGGTTTTGTTATTCAAGGAAAGTACACCTTATGACCTAAGGGTCTAGGGTCACCAACATACCAAATTTAAAATTGCAGACATTCAACTATCTATCAATTTGAGGGAGAAATAGGGTAGAAAGTTAGTGTACCTCGTTTACGAAGGTCGGTACTAGATTTCTCCTTCAATCCAAATTTTCCGAAATCTTCTAGGGATATTCACACCTAGAAAAGAGACAAATACCTTCCTGCAAAATATTAGATGTTATAAAAGAGATTAATGAAATATTATGATTTCAATTAAACAACAAGATAATTCATAAATCATTACATAAAAAGAAAATTAGTGCACCAATTTGGAAGAAAATATCTCTTTATTGATAAGTGATGAACGATGCAACCAATATATGATACAAGTCCTCCTCTTCTAGCCAGGGAACTGATTTTTGTTACTCCAAATCTCCAAGGGTATTCCACCAGCATAACTTTGCTCTCTTGAGATATCTCTTTAACCTCAACCCCTACCTTCTATTTATACTTGATGAGTTAGAGTAGTTACGAAGGTTTATATGGTTAGAGATGTTGGGAACATTATGATTATGATCCCAACTGACTCTAACTAAACATGTTTTTATTTTTAATTACTTTACTTAGGGTAATCGTGGGTACAAATATAGGCAATTCATGAGTGAATCGGGACTTTTATAAAGGAAACCTATTAACACTAAAAAGTGTTCACCTAGATCTCCATGGTATAAACCATATATATACATACAACATATTCCCACAATATTTCCCTCCTCTCTTACCTTCACAATTGTCTTTCCACAAAAAATGCTTTAAAACATCATTATTCCTTCCCATAAATGAAGGGATGATGATAATTTATTATGATTTATTCCCACTCTCTCCTAAAAATAAGAATGGATAAAAAACAATAGATAAATAGCATGGACAATAAAATACCATGGGTCGTTACCTTGGGTCAAAAAAACCTAGGACCATACTATAAATACATTATGAAGGACTCCTCCAAAACACTTTTGGATCACTTTTTTCCATTTTTCCATCAGTCACATCACATACTTTCCCTTCCATATTTTTCCATGACATTTCCCACAGTGTACATTGAGTTAAATCCGTACCTATTTGGATCCATTCCCCTCACTTGAAAACTAATTGTGGATGACATTGGAGAACCAAGCCGTCGATTTGCGGAACCACTTCCAAGGACGGCTACGGTGGCCCATTTCAGAAAGGTGTTTCTATTTTATTTTCTTCATTAGCTAGTTTATATATATGTTAAAAAACCCTTAAAAATATTTATTGTTATCGTTTTATTTTTATTGTTGAAATATTCCTTATGCTATAGATGAGCTAAGGTTGGTGCATTTGCACGTAGTCAGGGAGAAATCCCCACTACAATTTTGGAGACTCAACTTGCTCGATCCATTTGGATCTTTGTTTTTGCAGGTTTTCTATTGGTTTTTTCCTCTTTTCTTCCCACAATCGTCACAGATATGACCCCCTCGTGGAAGATCCGAACCAGTGCTGCATTAGTGCATGCCCCCGGCCTTAATCGGAAGCCATTTTTCAAAAATTTCTTTGTTCGTCCCAAGTCGCACCTATCCGATCGAAATTCATGACCCAATCGTGCCTTTTTTCTTGATAAGCATGAACTAGGTCATGCATTTTATCCCGATACGTGTGACCTGTCTCATAAATCCAAATCGCGCATGTCCCAGATTTTGGAGCGACCCAAGTCGCTATTGTGACTCGGTTTCGTGCGATCCGTCATGGTTAACTCTCTATTTTGCGTGACCTAAGTCCCTCGATTTTTTTTCTACTCATATTGCGACTGTTCCTCTATTTCGTGCGACCTTGATTGCACCTTTTTTGCCGACAGGTGAGATCTGTAATTTTTAGTTTTTTTTGTGCTTCATATTCTAGTTTCAAACCCCCTGTCTGTCCCAAATCTTGTTCCGACCTATTTTCTATCCAAATCCAATCTTTTTACAACCCCTTGGTATGTTTTGAGATCCCACTTACTTGGTTTATGAGTCGTTCTAGTTGAAATTCATGGTTGAGACCCTATGCATGTTTCCTACGCATGATTAGTTCATTTTACTTCTCATTTGTTTCAAGTACATTTTATTTCTGGAAGAAAAGTTTATGTTGTAGCATATTTACTGTTCTTTACTTTTCTGTACTACATTATATTTGCATCCCGATAGTGATATTGGGGCATCTTTTTCATGGATTGCTAGGTTTGGCATACACATCAGTTGCACACATTTCACACCATATAAGTGAAAATATTGGTTCATGACCCCAATCAAGCCTTAAAAATAACTTAATACAACTAACATTGTAACCTTGATTGAGGACAAAACAATATTGTAGCTAAGTTAGGACTTTAGGGATAGGAATCCAAACAACACCCCTCTATCACTTTCACTTGAAACATAGTTGGTTTCCATTAGGGGACAAAAATCTTGTTGTATTTGTTGACACTGTCATAGCTAGTTTGTTGGGAGGCCCCCTGCTCAACAGGAGTAAGCCGCAACGAAGATGTTCCGGAAGTCAAGGTGGAATACTGCACTCCATATTGTACCAAAGGATAAACATTGATAGTCCTCCTCATGCATGCCAGCGTATACTTGGTGTCGAGGGCCAAAGGGTTGAAGCGTTAGTAAACCGAATGGACGTGTCATGAATGAGGTAGCCTAGTTTCCATTCTTATAGGGTTGTTTTACCCATAGGTCCTTCTCGGTAGTGGGATTCTCTTAGCCTATATTGTTCTTCCATTTCATATTTTCTGATTGGGATTTCATCACCCTACTGAGGATACGATTTGTGAGGGGCTTCCATCTTGTAGTTAAAAGTTTGCTTGCACTCATACCCCATAGGTTAGTGAGTCCTTTTTATTTTGATAGGTAGTATTGCTAATTGGATTTCTGACCTTTTTGTTGTAGACTCGCCTTGTTGTGACCCATTGTCATAGTTTGGATTTAGAGATTGTTGTTGGCCCATGAGCCTTCATTTCATACGCTCCCCTTCTACACACTCAGTTGTATTTGGTTTTTTGACCCTGTGATTGATCCTCTTGAGTTTTCATTCATTACATAACACTCCATCATGCCATCATAGCTCCACCATACTACTCACATAGGCTTAGAAGGCTCACCCCCCAATTTGGTTCTTTGAAACATCACTGTTAGAGTCATCTTCGACATCACTCACCACATTTGAAGCCACACATGGCCTCTTATTCTGATTCAGATTCATATCAGTCCAAACCCACCTTGTTCACTGCTCCATCTAGCCCCATGGTTGGTGCACATCCTGACCCCTTTCAAGGGGGGATTGTTAATAGTGGACTCATGTCCATTCCACCTATCCTCACGAGTATCCCTTCCACTAGGCCTATAGGTCCTCGTCCTAGTGGGCCCGTTGTCACCGCACACACTGCTATTGGTTCACTACCCACTAGTGGCGGTCCCATTCCATCCACCGTTGTCATTACCATTCCACCTTTTACACTTGGGGGCAGTGTCCCTTCCACATCAGTTTCGACTATTCCTACCATACCAGTGAATTTTACTACTATCAAAAGTCAACCTCATCCACCCCCAATTATGCATGGGAACTACGTTCCTATAGCTACCAGCACCATTCCCGATCCTTCTCGAACCAATCTCAGCTCTATCCTACCTTTTATGGCTATTCTCAACCTGCCATATTTTGCACGGTTAACCAATGGCCTCCTATTCCTACCAAGATTCCCTTGGACATCCCTAAGTTTGAGGGAAAGGCAGGAGAGGACCCTCAAAATCACAATATGCCATTCCACCTATGGCGTTCATCTAACAACATTATGGATGATTCTATTTGATTGAGTTTGTTCCAGCACACACTCATTACTGTTGCTGCCAAGTGGTATATCGAATTTCCTCATGCTACTTACCCTTACCTCTCCTTGCTCGCTTCGATGTTCCTTTAGTACTTCCAGTTACCCATTCATTATGAGGAGGGAGTGGAGATCCTACTATTCTGTTGCCAGAAAAGAACTACCCATATAACAGATCATATCCATGAATGGAATCGTTGACGTATATTGTGTAAGATCCAATTAGAATATAGGATCTTCCTCGATTGGTTCCTCAAAAACTTACTTCCCCCCATATCCAAGGACATTGCATATGAGTAACCGCAGATCGAGGAGGAAGCCATCTATAAGGATCAACAATTCGATCTAATCTACTCCTAGTCTAGTTACTTGTATACCATTATGCCTTATGCTCCTCATGCTTCCACCTCACGTCTTGACACACTAGGGGAATCTAGATCATCAAGCAATGAGTCCAAAATTATTATTGCAGTCAAAGGAGAATGAAGATACAAATGAACAAAACAAACCACACAGGAAAGGGATGAGTATAGCTCAGGTATTTACAGTATCATTGTCATTGATTCATCCGATGTTAAAATAGTTTGCATAAGGAATAATTTGAATCCTTAGGAAGGAATTAGAATCTACCAACTGGATGTGACTATACCTAACTGACTAGCTAACTTGGGATGTCTCAATCAATATCGAATTCCAAATGGTTAACTCCAGATGTCTAAACAACTCACACAATTAGTAATAAATAGTTAACTCAGTCTAACTGAAGTGGTAGGTGAGAAAAGACTCCTAATCCACATGCAGCCATGCATAACTAGTGCTAACTGAACTGATTTTGATCTAACTGAATGTAACTAGAAATTAACTAAGCTTAACTAGTTCCAACTCCAACTGACTAAAAGAGGTTTCCAAGACTCCTAGTAGCTCCTAAAATGTAGGGATTGGTCTAGGAGGCACCTAAACTGATGCATGCAAGTGAATTTAGTGTCATTTAGCCTCTAGTAGTGTTCCCCACACTCTATTAACTAGTACATGTGGCCCCATTAGGCCATGTGGACCCAATGGTACTAGTGGAATTAATTAATTAATTAAAACTCCTAAGTTAGGCTAAAATAATCTAATATATAGTATGGTCAAGGGAGGACTATAAATCCTAACTTGGACAATTGCGGGCCTTGGTAACAAGGCCATAATTCACCCATATACGATCTGAAATATAAAATGCTACTTAATACAACTGAGGAAATAGGGGAAAACCTCATGGGAAAAAATCCCCCCCTCAAGATAAGAAGAAAATGGGAAATACAAATTAAAAACTTGCAAAATATTTTGCTGCAATTTACAGCACTATGTAGCAAAAAAAATAGTATTATGGTTCTTCTATGCAACAACATCCTGAATCTGTGTATGTGAACCTATGAATCCAAAAAATGCTTATGTATGGAGGAATATTCCTCTTTGGAAGAAGAATAATGTACTCAACTGAATCAGAAATATAAATAGTTGCACGGTGAAAACTGGACCCATGTAGAGAAGCTGAAATCACCTAATCAGAGAGCAGAAGTTCTTGAGAATTCGAACCATGTGAGGAACACCCAAGAAACTAATATATGGAATCCTTGAACATCAAACCATTTGAGGTAGAATCAGCCCCAAGTTTTAGGAGCAAGTGTCTAGGTGGATGCAAAATGTCTCCAACTTTACTAGTTCTGTGAGGAGATGAGGATGTGATCAAATAAATAGGTAGAGAATCCCTGGGACTGTGGAGAGAAAATTCTTGAGATATATAATATGATATAGCTTTAGAAATATCTAATAATTCACAAAATCTAATATCAGCAACCTCATAAGAGAAAACTATCATTGAATCCTCGGCATCAAAATTGAAGGAGACTTGCGGTGCTTGATTTTCACACCAAACTTGATGAAACTAGTTACAAGAAACATTGTAAGCTCTTAAATATTAAAACCTGAACCAAATATTATCAGATAAAAAAATAAATCAGATCCAAATAGCTTCATATCATATCTAAAATTGTGAAGTGAAATCAAATCCCCGGCAACATTTTTGAAGGAGACTTGTGGTACTTGTTTTTTCACACCAAACTTGATGAGAGAAGCTACAAGCATTATTGAAATCTATTGAAACTTTAAACTTGAAAAAAATAATATCATATCATATCTAGATAAGATAATATCATATCCAAATAATTTCATATCAGATCCAAGAGTTTGCTCCACCGAGAAGGTAGATGCACAATTTTGTCCTTCTTCAAAATTCTGAATATTGTTGCATGCAATCATGTAGGGATTTGATGGAAGCTCAAGATAAATGAAAGTGGCTAGATCACTCCTAAAATATGAAATTATTTCCAAAATATCCAAATATTCACAAAATATAATATCATCAAAATCATGAGAGAAAACTAACATCAAATCCCCAGCAGGAATTTTGAAAGAGATTTGTGGTACTTGATTCTTCACACCAAAATTGATGAGAAAAACTACAAGTAGTAATGAAAGCTATTGAAGCCTAGAACCAAGTAATATCAGATCAGATCCAAATAATATCATATCAAATCCAAATAGTTTCATATCAGATCCAATAGTGTGCTCCACCGAGATGGTAGATGCACAATTTTCTTCTTCTTCAAAACCCTGAGTATCGATGGATGCAATCATGTAGGAATTTGTTGGAAGCTCTATATCAATGAGAGTGAATGGATCACTCCTAAAATATGATATTGTTTCCAAAATATCCAAATAATTACGTATTTGTACACCAGAAACATCATTAGAGAAATATAAATCAAATTCATCTCCCTTTCCTGGAGCAATCACCGGTAAACTATGCGCATAATTTATAATAGAAGAATCACTAGAGATTTTTTGCATAGAATGGAAGGAGATATTTTATTTAATAACAAATATTTGAATGTCTTATTCTGGATCATACATATAAGAATATGAGATATCATAGATATTATAAACTTTTGGAGCAGCAGAAGGAGTCACTCTAATGAGGCTTTCTTCAATTCGAATTGATTGTGTGGAAGATTTTGCTTCTTCTTCATCTTGAACAACTTCATCAGAGAGAGTAGAGGCCGATACTTTTGAATAAATAACTCTTGTGGCTATGAATATGCTCTCGGAATTGCTATAATAATCCTCATTGTGCTTCCCAAATATTTGATCCAATTCTTTCCACAGATCCTTTGGGTATTATGCAAAATCAATAAGGTAGCGTGGGCTTGGAGAAATGGCCAAACATATTGTTCCAAAATATCTATCACCGTCATGTAGCCAGTCATTCTCATATTCATAAGACTCTTTACCAAGACCAATAGATACCTCATAGAGACCTTGTCTCTTTAGAGATGCAATTATCTTCAATTTCCATTCTGAATATCTTGTGGATGGAGTAAGAAGAGGAACTGATAATATCAAATCCATATGAAGTTGAACCTGCAAAATATCACTGCAAAACAAAGAATATTTGAACTATGTTAGAATCATTCCTTTCCTCTAGACATGAACACTTTCTCAGGATCTGCCATGCTCGCACTGCCACTCTGAATAAATTCAAATAAAGCAAGGCACTCTTTATGGGACTTCTGTGGAAACCCAGTTGCTTCTAGTGTTCAATGGAGAGTAGAAAGACATGAAGCCTACTTGATATGGCTATGATACCATGTTAAAATTTTTGTGCCATTTATATCTTCAAGCAATGGTTCCAAAATTATTATTGCAGTAAAAGGAGAATGAAGATACACACTAAAAAAAACAAACCAAATAGGAAAGGGATGAGTATATATTAGGTATTTACAGTACCATTGTCATTGATTGATTTAGTGCTACAATAATTTACATAAGGAAGAATTCGAATCCATTAGGAAATAATTTGAATCTACCAACTAGATGTGACTATACCTAACTAGATAGCTAACTCAGGATGTCTCAATCAATATCGGAGTCCAAATGGTTAACTCCAGATGTCTAAACAACTCACACAATCAGTAATAAACAATTAACTCAATATAATTGAAGTGGTAGGTGAGAAAAGGCACCCGATCCACATGAAAGCATGCATAACTAGCACTAATTGAACTGATTGTGATCTAACTGAATGTAACTAGAAATTAACTAAGCTTACCTATTTCCAGCTCCAACTGACTGAAGGAGGTTGGTGCCGGGACTCTAGTGGATCCTAAAATGTAGGGATTGGTCTAGGAGGCACCTAAACTGATGCATGAAAGTGCAGTTAGTTTCAGTTAGCCTCTAGTAGTGTTCCCCACACTCTAGTAACTAGTACATGTGGCCCCTTAGGCCATGTGGACCCAATGGTACTAGTGGAATTAATTAATTAATTAAAACTCCTAAGTTATGCTAAAATAATCTAATATACAATATGGTCAAGGGAGGATTATAAATCCTAACAATCCAAGGACGTTGCATCTGAGCGACCACAAACTGAGGAGGAATCCATATTTAAGGATCAACAATTCGATCTAATATATGCTTAGTCTGGTTACTTGTATACCATTATACCCGATTCTCCCCGTGCTGCCACCTCACATCGTGATATGTTGGGGGCATATCATGTTGTTGATGGAGTTATCATATCTATTACCCAACATACTCAATTTATTGGGCCTCTCCCATGATGCCACCCCATCCCGGTAACAACCATAATGTTTCCCAACTAGGTTACGAACCTTTATCTTTCACGTATAAGGGCTCAGTTCGTAGACACTCCCTCCTACATACCTCTGATGCAAACCCCTCATGTCCATGGACCGACTTGTTCGACACACTTGTGTACTAGCCAAACAACTGGCTTTGTAGCACCACCAGTTTCTCCTGTCTATTACGCACCACCTGTGCAACCCACTCTGGCTCCGAGCCTGACTCCTCCTACTCCCATAGGATAAGTCCACACACAGCAAAACCTCCCTAACCAATAAGGGAAGGGAAGGAACAAGAGAGGTAGGAATCAAGGCAACAACCAAAACCAAGGAGGTGGCCAATGGGATAATCCTCCAAATAATAACAGCGTCGAACCCCCTACATAGAATCCCCAACGTCCCTCTCAACCTGTGAAGAAATTGAAATTACAGACTAACCATGTATGTACCATCTGTAGCACTTATGTCCACTACACTCACTAGTGCCCTCACTTGACTCATGTCCAACAATTTCTCCAAAATGATCATCAACGTGATCCCAACGTAGCCTCTCTGGCTCAGCCAAACCCCACACCACTGGGTCCTCCACCTATGGTGCTCCAAAACCCGCTACCACATCAATGAATGGTTGAAACCTATTTCTTGGCCCCACAAGCTCCCACAACTACTGATACGGTCCAACCTGTTGATGTTGGTGTTTATCACCTCATGAATTTATCGTCCGAAGCTAACCTACAGAATCGACGAAACTAGTTTGGTTCCACAACCTAAATTGTTAAACCATCAGCAACATCTACCTCCACCACTCTTGACATGTCTTTTCATTTGTTGAGACGTCCTATGGACAGGTGTGCTAAAGTCCCGTGATTCCCTTTGCGTCGTGTCACAAACAATGCAACTTCTAGAGCTGCACTCAATTATAGTATTGTTGATGACTTGGACCAGTCTCCCATAGCCATTTCCACTCTAGAAGTGCTCTAAACTTGTCACTTGCAACGTAAATCACTGTTATATCTGTTAGGTGTTGTTAATCCCTCTTATTCTAGGTTGATCACCTTTGACATGGATCAAGGTGAACCCCAGATTCCATCATCCGTCGCCTTCCAAGTTTCGATCATGATTCAGAATTTGGTTATTCATCAATGTGTTATTGATGAGGGGAATCCACCTATGTTATGTCAACCTTTTTTTGGAAGAAACTTGGATCTCCCACCCTTCAACCTTCCTCCACCGCCCTTCGCACCTATAATGGTCGCTCTGCTCATCCCCAGGGTGTTCTCACGAATTTCCTTGTTCAATTATCTGGTAAAATAGTGTTGATTGAAATTTAGGTTGTCAACTCCCAACTCGATTACAACCTCCTCGTAGGACGTAGTTACATGTATACAATGCGAGTCGTTGCCTATACCATCTTTCAACTATTGATGTTCCCTCATGATGGGAAGATTGTGACCATTGACCAGTTGACGTACTATGATTCGAATGGGCCAGTCACACCAGAACTAATCCTTCCCAGTATCTACACTACCATCAACAACATGTCCGTTGCATCCTTGTCTTCCATTGGTCCGGGATTGTTTTCCAATGCTCCTATGATGGACACCTTTTTTCCCTTACCACCTCCGCATTTGTCGACTGATATATCGAATCCGTGCACTATCACATCCAGCAATGTTCTGACCTCTTCGCAACCTCAGTTTCAAACTCAACCACAATCCTCTGGGAATTATTGGGGTTTTTTTCTGGTCCACACAATTCCCTTCCTTTTTCCATCATCTGGCATTGTGAGAAAGCATGTCATGGCTACTCTCAATTTTCCTCATCTCACATTGGAAATTACTGTGTGGTATCTTTATCCACCTACTCCACCCTGACCCCACATGTTGTGTTGAATCCCTTTATAAACCTATTGAGATGATCTCACAACCACCCCCTACTCAGCCAAACACTACTCATGTCTCTACTACTACTCCTCCTCCTCCAAAGAAGGTTGGGGGCAAGGTGGAAAAAACACCGAAAGAACTGCGTCTGGATCCTACTTGTGCTTGGTTCGATGTTCAAGGGAATGTGACACAAAACTACCCCAAGTTGTCTCTCCTTCACACCCACATGGACACTATAGACGAGACCAACGGTGCCCCAATAGTCACTATCCCAGATCCACCAATGGTTAAGAATAAGGAATTACGAACCAACTACCCTTGTGAAGTTTTCGGCCTATATGGTCATTATTCTCACCATTTCCCCGAATTTCTTGAGTATCAGTCACTCCTCTGTGACTTTTGGAAACACTCCCATGAGTCTGATTTTACTATCTTTGAGGAGATCCACCCTCTGGTTTATTCCTCGGACACCACAAACACCATCTTAACGATATCGAGTTCCAATACTCCTTCTATGTCCTTGGTCATGGATGATCCATCTTATCTATCAAAACACTATTTCCATAATGATGCAGAGATCCTTGAATCCCTTTGGAATCCTAAGTATCCTAGGGATGATATGCACCATCTCTCCTATTTCATCCCTGATGATCCTTCTTCATCGTCGGACCAATACTCTATCAAAGTGAAAGACTTCATCCATGGAAAGGTAGACTGGTTCAAGAACCCCATTCCAGCTCCTGACGCCTTTGAAGAGGGAAACATGGCCAACATTTTACCAACCATCAAGGTCAATATACCAACCAAACCTAGAATAGTTAAAGATATTGCACTCAGAGTATCTTTCTCCCCTGAAGAGGTCGCTTCCTACAAAGCACTTTTTCAAGAGTTATGTGATCTTTTTGCTTGGTCATATACTGAGATGCATGGGATTGATTGTAATACCCCGATTTTGACCACATTTGCATTAAAAGATACATGATATATATATTGTAAGTAATCTTGGTGTGGAGCTAAATTCAAAATCCCCACCATTGATTTGGTTGTGTTATGTTTCGGCGATTGGAATCGTTGCCGATGGTATATCGTGCTATTTGACACCTTATAGTTTTGGTATCATGTAAATATGCACTTTAATTAAAATGAACCCAACCAGCTACGTCAATGCAACCATGATGAAAAGGGCATGATTTTCCTAAGGATAAAGGGAGGGAACTATTAACCTTGGGTTAATGGGAAAAGCCAGGTGTCAGCTGTTGAACCCATTTAGTTGTCACCCACCCTTTTGACTCACTCACCTTTCCTTGTCTCATCAGCCAACTACCACATTTAAAACTGCTGTTGTTAGTGGGCATTTATTTCTGGGTAGTGGTGGGTGGTAGGACTGTCAATCCTTGCCCACATGCACACTCCACCAGCAGGCTCATTCCCTCATGCAGAGAACAGGGGACGAACCACGATTCCATTCTCCATTATTCCACGATGCCATTCTTCCATTTTTTTTGTCTTGCTCATCCTCATGCAGATGAGGGTTCTCTCACCTTCTCATGTACATGATTCTTCATCGTTTTACTCTTTCAACGAGTTGAGGAGTCGTTCCTCAGTCACCCACAATTTTCCTTGTGGAGGATCCATTCATGATTTCTATGGTGGGTGTATATTTTCCTTACCGATTTGTGGCATGTGTATGTTTTCCTTACTGATTTGTGGCCTGTGTATGTTTTCCTTACCGATTTGTGGCCTGTGTATGTTTTCCTTACCGATTTGTAGCCTGGGTATGTTTTCCTCCTGTCCATGCTGAGAGTCTGATTTCTCTCCCATTTTTGGACTGTGTAATTTTCCCATTGCTTCATTGTGAGACCGGGGCTGTTGTTTTCTCCACATTTTTGTTGGTTGTGGTGTTCAGTTACGTTTTGGGCCGCTATGGATTCTTAGTGAGTCGTTTTGGCCACGATAGGGCCAAGAACGACTCAGGGATCGGATTTCCCTGCCCGAGCTGTGAGTTGCTTGTTTTGCTGCATGTATGCAGTGGTCAATCTTCGGATTGTGTTGGAGTGGGGTGAAGGCTTGGTATGATTGATAAACCTGGTGTCTTTGGGATCCACACAACCATATCTAGAGGGTTGGGTTTCTTCTCCACAACCTCGGAGTAGCACTAGAAGGGGGGGTCAAGGCCTGAGGGACTGTGTAGCAGAGAAGGGACTGATTTCCTAGTGTTGGGTGTGTGTGGGTGTCCTAGAAGTTAGGCTAGTTCTGGTGTAGGAGTCCTTAGCTCTTCAATGAGCTCCCCAGCTTAGCATTCAGCTTTTCCCAGCTCCTTTACGGCCTGATAAACCCAACTGTGTCGGCTTGGCTGATTTGTGTATCCTTGGCTATGTGTAAACCTGCTTGTTCCTTATTCCTTGGGGAAATCATGCCCAGCTCAGGGGTGGTAGCGTTGCTGAGAGATTAAGGAGCATGATGGCCTATGGTTGGGTGGAATGTTGCAGTGGCATAGCTGGTTGCGGGACAAGTTCTTTATAAGATAAGTATTCTTGTCTATTTCACTTCTGCACTCATATATGGTGTTTAATGAATTATGGTGAACATGTTGAATGCTGGAATGTATGGTTTTTCTTCTGCTGTATGTTAAACAATTATGTATCTCTGCATGTTTTTACTTCCAAACATTTTATTTCAGTTATATGTATGTACAACTTCATGGGGCTAGTTGCCCGGATGGTTACTGTATGGTAGCATCCTCTTCGTCGGTCGGAGGGTTGGGGATGTGATAGACTGGTATCAAATCTCATGTTGCAGCATGGGCTTGAATGGGCCATGAAGAATCAACTAGCAGAGGCAGGTTTCCCTCTGCCCAGAAGAAGTCAAAAGAAATCTGTGGATGACAGGAGAAAATTCCAAATTTTTCTAAGTCCGAAAATCATCGAAGAGCTTAGGCTGAAGCACCTCCGATACGTTGAAAAAATTAGCCTGAAGCTCATTCGATGCAGTAGAGAGCTAGGAGGAAGTCCACCTGATGCACAACAGATAGAACTTAGAGATGCAGCTACAACGGCGGAAAGATTCATGAGAATTCTTTCGATGCAGTGGTGACGGCAGAAGAAAGGGAAGGCTCACTGGAAGGGAGCCGCAACAGCGGAAATGAAGAGGTGTTGAGAGCCGATGCCATCAGGTGAAATAAGCCGATAACGAAGAAATTTTTGAAAAATTATCTAAGTGTTGAGACCGTCAAATCGTTGGCAAACTCAGTATGAAGCCCCTTCGATACAGACCTGACGGAAGCGCAAAATAGAGGAAGTCTGAGTCGATACGTCGGCTAGGTCGGCAGGTTTGAGCTGCAACGACGACGATAGACAATACATAAGTGAGTTGACATGGGTGAAAATTTGATATTTTCTTCTTAGTGCCGAAATCATCGAAAGTATTCAGTTGAAGAACGCTGAAACGTCGACTCATCCAGACGGAAGGGCTTCCGATGTCGCTGGCGGAGAAAAGGCGAAGATGGAGCCGTAGTGTCAGTGGAGATCTCCTGAAGACCGCCGAAACGTCGACTTAGTTAGTTGAAATATCATTCGATATAGACCATTGGCGATGATGAGAGATAGAGGAAGGGAGAGACAACGGAGTGGCGGGGAAAGGAAGTTGAAGTTGGAGCCGCGGTAGTGGCTGGGAGAGCTTGAAGGCACTGCAATGGTGGTGGAAGGCAGATGATGAAGGCGTCGATGCGTCGACAGAAAAGAGAAGAATTCAGAGCCGACGAAGCAGGAAGAGAAAGTAGGCACCGCAACGGTGGCAGAAGGAAGTGGATGAGAGCACTGACGCGGAGGAGAAAATGTGAAGGGGAGCTGAAAAGAAATTTTCACCAAAAATTTTCTAAGTATGGAAATTATCGAAACTTGATCGCTGAAGAGGAGCCAAAGTGTCGGTGAAGATCTCCTGAAGGAAGCTAATACGCCGAAATATTTTAGTTGATTGAGGAGCTGATGCAGCGGCGGAAGATAAAAGGAAACTTTTTCTAAGTAAAAAAAACATTGAAAAAATTTAGATGATCAGTCTGCCAAAACGTCGGAGAAAGTTAGAGGATCGGTCAATTGACACATCAGAGAAAATTTAGTTGATTGGACCGCCGAAGTGTCGGAATCTTAGTCAACTAGCGACCCGATACGTCGGAAGTTTAGTTGGGAAGAGACCCGATTTAACAAAGGAAAATTTTGAGTTTTCAAGCAGGATCTCTTAGCGGATTTCAACGGATTTTTCAGTGAGATTTTCAGCAGTTTCCAGTGGATTTTCAAGGCTGAAAAGGAAGAAAAATTCTAGGTGGCTGAAGTTGACATTCCAGACTAGAATACAGTTGTGTGTAAAAGTGCATAAATTTGGTGAAAATCATCATTTTAGAAGTGGTGTGATTTTCACACCCGAGGTTATAATGGAGCATGTGGATAGGAGTTGGAAAGCTTATCCAGCAGGGAATAAGGGAGAATCACTAGAGTTTGAATGTGGAGCAGAAAAGTACTAGTGGTTGTTTGAAAAAAAAATGTGTTGCTGTCAATATGGAAAAATCCGGGAATTGCATGCCTAGAGGTAGCAAAGACGATGAAGTCGAACCAACTGTTATGTGGAAGAGGAATTCCATGCAAAGATGAGGGACTTGAAAAGGGAAATTTCCTTAACCCATGTCTTTCTAAGTATATTATATTTTATAAGTTTTGTACATAAAATGTATGAGGATATGCCTTGCATGCATAGGATATTACATATTGGTGACTAGCAATCTATGGAGAAAGGGATAAGGCAGCAAATCCATGATTAAGAAGATGGCGAGTGAATTCTACAATCCTCTACAAGAGATCGACTAAAATGGTAATGTCAAGGGTGTAAGTAGGATCCATGAAGGTAATGGTTTAATTATGACAATTGCATGGAGTGGTAAAGGCAAGAGATCTCATACCATGTGGATATTTAAAAATTTATACTACATTCATATATAAATATATCCTGCCCTGTGAATGAAGGTATGAACTTAATAACCGAAATGAGTGAGGACTGGTGGTCTTCATTATAGTAATGCATCCTATATGAAGTGGTCATGGTTAGGCCATAGTATGTTTGAATGCGTAGTATTCCTGAATCAATACAAGGTAGCATTGAGTGAATATGCATTAAGAGATTTTATAAATATAAATGTTATGCATTGAATGGATGCATATGAGCAGTTTGAGTAAATGTTGTAAATATGCATACATAAGTGTAGGTGCAAATGTTGTGATGCATTGGATGAATGCATCGAGATAGTGTTGTGTTATCATGACTAACTAATGGCTGAAATGATGAAATGATGATAATTCTAGAACCATTTCAAGAGCTGTTATGAATGCGGGATAGTAAGTGCATGAACAGGGTAGTCATGATTGATTGGCTGCCGAAAATGGTCAATGGAAGGGCAAGGTGGTACAAATGATACGCTTGTGAAGTAAGGAGTATCTAAGCATTTCATCTAAATTACATAAATGATGTGACTGTACCTTGCAATTTGAAGTACAATAATGATTCACGTGAAGTAAATGAGTTTTGGTGACATTAATATGCTAACAGCTGGAAGTATTTGAATTCTATAATTTTGAAAATGCTTCAGTGATTGTTGCAGCAATGAAAAAGTTATATGCATCAAGACTTACAAAGTGTTTGGCTGATTGAAGTTCTGATTTCAGGTAGATTGTTTGGGGCATGGCAATGTGGGTAAGATCACGAAAAAGGTCGAAATCTACCATGTGAAAGAGCCAAACCTCATGAGAAGAGTCTCATGATTGTGAAAATAGTTTGTGTGCAGAATGGGTTGTCAATTTGGACTTGTAAATTTCAGATTTGAGAAATTGCTGATAACTACTAATCACTATTGGCTTGCATAGAATTGTGTCAGGAGGATGTGTTGTAAGTGGGTGTTCATGTTATGCTAGTAAGCATAAAATTTCAATGGGAAAAATGGTGCCGCTTACAAGAGACCAACAAATGAGGATCACATCATTACCAAGCAAATTCTGCAGTAGACAGAGTTGCAAATTCATATTGAATTTAATTACTAATGCCATTGCTTGGTTATGGAACAATCAAATTTAGATTGTATTAGTAGATGATGATTGACTATTTGGCTACTTGAGGAATGTGCCAAGGGTACACATTGCAGGAAGACCATGTGTGATGACCTGCAGGAGCCAAATTTCATGGGGAGGTTCCCCTATCTTGGAAATGGGTTTCGGGTAAAACTCCATTGGACATTTTGGGAATGACCCATCTACACTACATGATTGGTAAGCAACATGAGCGAGATGGTATAGATTATGTCAGTAAGACATGTGTGGGATATGGAACGTAAGAAGGAGTTGGGATGGAAAACCGAGGGACTGTCCACTCGGAGAAGGGAGGCCCCATTCCTCATCAACAAAGGAATATTGCATCGGCAAATGGATAAGTGTTCTGTGACCCTAGCTAAGAATATGCATGTCAAATTGTTAAATTCAATATGCAGAGCATGTTTTTATTTTATTTCCATTATGACAGATTGCTTGAGTATGAATAGGGCCTACATGGCTCACATCGGAAAGGGGTGCACACTTTCTCGATGTTGGGTCATGAAAGGGTTTTCAATATTGACTACACCCTAGGGAGTGGACACACTCCTGGTGTTTCAATACTTGATAGTGAATGATATGAAATATGATTACAGTTTTAGAGAAATAACGCTGATGAGTTTGCTTATATTGCTTGTGTTGTCAGGCTAAACAGATGCAATTTAGTCTTGCACACTAAAGAGAAAAGGTAAACAGTTGTTGTGAGGGGTTGCAGTGTAAAGGCTGATGTGTATAAAGGGATGTTGTGGGGATTGTGGGGATTTGATGAGGTGTTGTGAAGGTGTTGCTGAAATAGGGCTATTATATGCCTAGGGATCCATAGTAGATCCTTGACCTAGAAATGGTCGTGGCAAAGTTCCTTCCTAGTTGGAATGAAGGTGTACTAGCTAGACATTAATTATTTGATGTTATGGAGTAGCCTGGGTTCTGACCTAACATCCAAGTCCATAGGCAATTCCAAGGCTTGCAAAGCAAAGCAGGACCCTGTGGACCAGAGAGGAAACACACAATAGAGATAAGTATTGGATTATCTTGCAGCTTCTTGCTTATGGATATACATGTGCATATGGTTTGGTTATGATATTCTAACTCTTTTTTAGAGACAAACCGATGAGAATAAACTAAACATGTGAATCTATTCAATGTTTGAATATAGGTATCGCTGGGAGCGAGGACTATGAGGGCATCCTAGGGGTGCATGTGGACATGTGACTGTCCTAAAGAGCTCAAAAAGAGCAGTAATGAAAAAGGGTGCTAGTGGGACTGTGAAGGTCCTAGCAGCCAAGAGTTGTAGATAAGCCATGTGGAGAGACTCCATGGTTGAGGGGTCTGGAATAGACTAGAGACACTAAGTGTCATGGCCAAGAAGGGTTGGTCCAGCATTCACGAGGAAGTGAAAGAGGCTAAGAGAATGAAAACCATAGTGGTGGTGTGGGTTCTAGAATGGAACAAGACAAAGAGGGGAAAAACTCTTGCTGCTCTCTCTTTCCTTTTTATTATTATTATATATATATATATCTATATATACTTATGCATTTATGAAAACATAAGATTGTTGAATGCATGTATGGCTGAAAATAGAATGTGTTTATTTGCTTAAAATAAATTATAAATGTTTGGGTAATTAACTCCCTGCCCAAGAATGGACATGAATAAGCTCATGTGCCTATTGGGAAAGCCTAAAAAGTATGAAAGTCTTATGAATAAGACTTGGACCACCCATGTCAATCGGGAAATTGATTGACTGGTTTTAATGCTTATATTATGCTTGGCCTAACAGAATTACAATGACACATTTCACAGGTGAGAAAAGTGAAATCCAGTCGTGCACATTGATCATGGCAACAAACCAAAAGCTATTGGACTTGGATGGAAGTCTTGTTCAAACAATTGCCAAGACCCAAGAAAATCTTGGAGAGATGTTCAAGCTACAGAAAAGGCAGAATGATATGAACCACCATATTTTGCAAAAGGAGGTAAAAATCCTTATGGGAGCAATCCGTGAGGAAAAGGAAAGTGGATCAATGATGGGGAATCTTTCCAATTGGTACATTAAGAAACGTTCCAGGCATGAAGACTCAAAGGAAATTGAGCAGGTAAATATGAAGCAGCCAATGAAATGTTGGAAATGTGGAGGACATCATTACTATCGGAACTGCCCAACAAGGGAACATCAAGAGGGTAGCATCCAAAAGGTTCCTAGATTTGGGAATGAGCCGAAAGCTAAGAACTAGAAGGAGAAGCTTGAGGAAGCCAAGGGGCTTGGTCTTGAAAGTTCAAAGTAAATAATTTAACGAAAGACAGATCTGCAAAATTTTGAAAATTTTGGACGTGTAAATTGTATATGTATTCCTAGGTATTGGAACACCGAGGATGGTGTTATTCCAAGGGGGAGGGGATTGTAATACCCCATTTTTGACCCCATTTGCATTAAAATATACATGATGTATATATTGTAATTAATCTTGGTGTGGAGCTAAAGGCAAAATCCCCACCATCGATTTGGTTGTGTTATGTTTCAGCGATTGGAATCGTTGCTGATGGTATATCGTGCTATCTGACACCTGATAGTTTTAGCATCATGTAAATATGCACTTTCATTAAAATGAACCCAACCAGCTACGTTAATGCAACCATGATGAAAAGGGCATGATTTTCCTAAGGATAAAGGGAGGGAACTATTAACCTTGGGCTAATGAGAACATCTAGGTGTCAGTTGTTGAACCCATTTAGTTATCACCCACCCTTTTGACTCACTCACCTTTCCTTATCTCATTATCCAACTACCACATTTAAAACTACTGTTTTTAGTGGGAAATTATTGCTAGGTAGTGGTGGGTGGTAGGACTGTCAGTCCTTGCCGACACACACACTCCACTAGCAGGCTCATTCCCTCACGCAGAGAGCAGGGGACGGACCATGATTACATTATCCATTCTTCCATTTTTTTTTTCTTGCTCATCCTCACATAGATGAGGGTTCTCTCACCTTCTCACGCATAGGATTCTTCATCATTTTACTCACGCAACGAGCTAAGGAGCCATTTCTCTGTCACCCATGATTTTCCTTGTGGAGGAGCCATTCACGATTTCTGTGGTGGGTGCATGTTTTCCTTACCGATTTGTGGCCTGTGTATGTTTTCCTTAACAATTTGTGGCCTGTGTATGTTTTCCTTACCTATTTGTGGCCTGGGTATGTTTTCCTCTTGTTCATGCTGAGAGTTTGATTTCTCTCCCATTTTCGGACTGTGTAATTTTCTCGTTGCTTTATTGTGAGACTGGGGCTGTTGTTTTCCCCACATTTTTGTTGGTTGTGGTGTTCAATTAAGTTTTGGGCCACTGTGGATTCTTAGTGAGTCGTTTTGGCCATGATAGGGCCAAGAACGATTCAGGGATCAGATTTCCTTGCCCAAGCTGTGAGTTGCTTTTTTTGCTGTGTGTATGCAGTGGTTGGTATTCAGACGGTGTTGGAGTGGGGTGAAGGCTTGGTATGATTGATAAACTTGGTGTGTTTGGGAGCCACACAGACAGAGCTAGAGGGATCGCTTTATTCTCCACAACTCTAGAGTAGCACTGGAAGGGGGGGTCAGGGCCTGAGGGACTGTGTAGCAGAGAAGGGACTAATTTCCTGGTGTTGGGTGTGTGTGCGTGTCCTAGAAGTCAGGCTAGTTTTGGTTTAGGATTCCTTAGCTCTTCAATGAGCTCACCAGCTTAGCATTCAGGTTTTCCCAACTCCTTGACGGCCTGATAAACCCAACTATGTCGGCTTGGATGATTTGTGTATCCTTGGCTATGTGTAAGCCTACTTGTTTTTTATTCCTTGGGGAAATCAATCCCAACTCGGGGGTGGATGCATTGCTGAGAAATTAAGGAGCACGCTGGCCTATGGTTGGGTGGAACGTTGCAGTGATGTAGCTAGTTGCGGGACGAGTTCTTTATAAGATAAGTATTCTTGTCTATTTCACTTCTGCACTCATATATGATGTTTAATGAATTATGATGAACATGTTGAATGCTGGAATGTATGGTTTTGCTTCCGCTGTATGTTAAACAATTATGCATCTCTTCATGTTTTTACTTCCAAGAATTTTATTTCAGTTATATGTATGCACAACTTCATGGGGATAGTTTCCCGGATGGTTAGTGTATGGTAGCGTCCTCTTCATCGGTTGGAGGGTCAGGGACATTACATTGATCCATATATCATCAAACATCATATCGACACATGGCCTGATGTTATGCCTATTCTCCAGAAGCAACGACCTATTCACCCATCAAAGGTTCCCGTCGTCAAAGCCGGGATCGAGAAGCAACGTAAGGAAGGTTTCATTTACCTCATTGCGTATATGACTTGGGTTTCCAATCATGTTCCCGTTAACAAAAATAATAGTACCATTCATGTCTGTAATTAATTCTATGACTTGAATTTGACATGTCCCAAAGACAACTTCCCCACCCCATTGATTAACCAAATCATTGATGCATGTGCTGGCCACGAAGTTTTTCTTTCATGGATGGTTTTTTTCGGTTATAACCAAATTCAAATCCGAAAGAGGACCAGTATAAAACTGCTTTCACAACCCCTAGGGAGTGTTTGTGTATCATGTTATTCCATTTGGCCTTAAAAATGTTGGATCCACTTTTCATCGGGCCATGGCATTATGATTCCACGACCTTATCCATATTATCTTGGTCTACCTAGATGACCTCACAGCTCACTCTCGAAAGCGTTCACAACATTCCGAGGACTTATGCCAAGTATTCTTGTGATGTCGCGAATATAATCTTTGCTTGAACCCTCTCAAGTGTATTTTTTAGGTCCTCGTCGGGCATTTACTCGGGTTCATCATATCTCACAAGGGTAACCTAGGGTATGGGGTTACCAACTTACTACTAACCTTGCAGAAAATCAGCTTTAATAGAGTACAGAAAGGAAATAGGAAGAAATTCTTGACTCACCCGATTACCGACGGTTGATCCAAGCTTGATCTTCTTTCGCTCAGCTTCTCTCCAAAGCTTCCAGGGATGCACCTCCTTCAACTGCAAAGATCAAATTCTCCAAGTACAATCTTATACATGTATATATGAGAGGTTAGATAAACAATATATCTAGTGCATAATAAAATATATTCATCAACCATGATACATGAAAGAGGCTCAACACAATGTTGGAAGAAGAATTCTCTTTATTAACAATCAGTGAATGAGATAAGAGTACAACCCAGCTTCTAAGACAAGGACTCCTCTGCAACCAAAGGACTCTGAGTTCTGCTGCTCCAAGAATTCTGAAGATATACCACCAGCATAACTTTGCTCTCCAAACTTGATTGATTAATGCCCTTGCCAAGGCCTCTATTTATACTTTGGGAAATAGAGTGGTTTTGAAGGTTAAGGAGGTTGAAATAGTTAGGATAGTTAATGATTAGGACCCAACTAATATCCATTAATCGTGATTTATATTTTTTAATGTCGAATCAATATGTACATGACTATTGATATAGGAAACCCGCGTATGACACGCGAGTTGCTTAAAGGAAAACCACGTACACTGATGTATGTGGGTTGCAATGTAGATAGTCACATACAGTACACGAGTTGTCAATGGAGATAGTTGCATACATACACGAGTTGCAATGAGGATATTCGCGTACACAACTCAACACTTAGAAAAATAATATGGCAAGCTGGTTCAAGGGTAAATGCATCCCATGTCATGCCCATCTATAGTGTTTTGGAAAACTTCAATCCTAAGATGTCCTTTTGTTTACCAACATAAGGAATGTCGGAACTCGGACGGAGAAGTGCCATTTGGGTTGATAACAGATGCCCCCTAATGTGTGAGGTCAGAGGGAAACGATGGCTGAAATACATTATAATCATTATCTTGGAGAACTCAGAAGTCCAATGGAGCAGAGGTAGTACCTGAAACAAATACATAATAATGTCATATACAAATTCATATCTGAGGATGTTATGTTCAATATACTGTAACACTAGCTCCTTTACAATATTTGAGTACATCATATAGTATGGGTACAAGACCACGTATATTACAAAGGTGGTTCTAAGCCACAATATACAATAATGATGAGTCTTCAAAGATCTAGAAGCTATGTAAGTGACCACAACATAATCTTGCACAACTTAGTCCATAGATAGGAAACTAAGGTCTTTGTCAAAAATCCCAAAGAACCAGTACAATCCAAGCCATGTAAATAGATATTATTGAAGTCGAACATGGATAGGATTCAATAGATTGTCAACCAATAGGTGATAATTGACAACTGAAGCAAAGGAATTCACCAATAATGAAAGTGAATCCCGAGGTACGATTGTCAAAAAATCTAGGTCTTTGTCGTCAGGAAGTGTTGATGCGGAACCATACTGTGATGAGGAAGGCAATAGATCCTCCAACGGATCACAAGAGTGACTAGGAACTAGGTAAAGGAAGGGAAACACAAGTAATAATATATAAGACAGTGATGGAATCATGATATAGATCAGATACAGGGTTAAGTCCTTGAACAGTGAGCATGACACAGAGATTACCTAAGGCAGCTTTTAACTTTACAGATAGTACAACTAGACTTATCTATCATGTAGGAGACATGATCAGATTCCCCAGGTAGAACTGACAAGAGGAGTAAGAAACTCGAAGTAATAGCTAAACTAAAAGTGAACACTGAGACATGAGTATCGGAAAAGGCAGAGGGTGCTATGTTCAAGGAAGACATGCTGCCACTAACTGAGAACCAAAAGAAAACTTCTTCCTTATCTTCCCTGTTAAATTTTAATGAGTCCAAGAAAGTCAACTCAAGTCTCTCTTCATTTTTTGATAAGCTTGAAGAGAAGAGGGAATAATGCTTGATAGTGTCACTGATTCGTGGATTTTATGAGCCTGAACTAGTACATGCTCACTTGGTGTTTTCATGTTTAGAGAGTCTAAAAACTCCGAAGAAGACTCCAAGGGGGTCCTTTTTCTTCCAATTTAGTCTCCTGATGCCAAAAAAGTATAAAACAAACCATAAAAGAACTCTCTTAACTTTCGTAGAAGAAAAGGTGAACCTTTTTCGTACTTAGTCAGGGAGGTCCGAAAAAGGTTAAATTACCACCTACCCAATGCTCGAGTCGAGAGCAGCATATAGCTTGAGTTTTACGAGTGTGAAGGAAAGCAAGATCACTTGGAAAGATCCATTTGAGTACGAGAAATGGGGCTTACAACAATAAAATCTATGCTTTATTCTTGGTTTTTAACGAGCATGAAAAAGACATGAAGTACACTCGAAATCTTTTTCATGTTTAGGTCTAGAGCATGAAAAAGAGAAAACTGAGCTCATACCAGGTGTTCCTTTTCTGTAAATTTAGTCCCTTAGGTCCGGAAAAGTCATAAACCTGTACCTGAGAATACTCTTCTCAATTCTGTAGAAAAGAGAGTAATCCTTTCTCGTATTATTCCAGATGGTCCGAGAAAGAGATAACCTACCACCAATGTGGATGCCCATTCACATATTCTTAATGAGCTTGAACAGACAAGTTTACTCGGCAGTCAAGTCTATTTTGAGGAGTTAGACCTGGGCCTAAAGAAACTCCATAAGGGTGGGGAGTATTATAAAGG
This sequence comes from Pseudotsuga menziesii, assembly GCA_001517045.1. NCBI lineage: Eukaryota > Viridiplantae > Streptophyta > Pinopsida > Pinales > Pinaceae > Pseudotsuga > Pseudotsuga menziesii. The sequence goes on from LPNX010207521.1 coordinate 162,821, forward strand.
GATAGCTTGTAAAAAGAGACCAAAATGAGGCTCAATTTGGTGTGAAAAATATCTAATAAGACTCCCCTGAACCTATGAAAGTTGTAGCATGAGTATCATAAGACAATAAGTAGGTTCTAAATGAGGATACTCATGGGAGGAAAGTCCTATCCACAGAAGAACAATGGTATAAACAAGGAACTAATAGTTAAAGATACCATAGTCCGCGGTCGAAGTGTTAATGCTAGGATTAAGATGGATTAGGTATACATGTAGAATGCATGTGAAATGACCAAAAAACCATCCTATATGAGCGAAAAAACAACTTAAAACGACCATAAACCTGTCACAAGGAAGAAAAGATATGGCATTAGTTTAAAAAAATCTAAACTATAGGGAAAAAACCCACTTTGAAAATAATTTGTGTATAAATAGTTCAAAATATGAATAAAAAACTCACAATTTGAATTTTATCCAAAAAAGACAAGTTTTACCTCTACCTTTGATTTCTTGGTGTGGACAACTGGGTGGACAATTCTCGAAACCACAAATGTCAGGTAAAACTACACTCCATGCTCTTTCATTTGATCCAAGAAATTCTCAATTTTGGGCCCAAATTTTATGTTTTCAAGCGCCCTCAAAGCATGAATGCTGTGTACGTGGGTAGGTATGTTAATAGTTGCATAAACGCATTTTTTACATGGGTTTCCTGAAGGAAATTCGTGTATAGTACGCGACTTGCCCAAAGGATAGTCACGTACACTGCACGAGGTAGAAAAAGAATATATATGGTCAAAAATTCAATTTTTTATATGAATATAATGGTTTGAAATTGCTTGATTATTAGATTGAAATATGGTGCTTGAGTGGAGGGAGAGGGAACATGAAGACATGGACCAAGAAGCTCTACAAGATTCCCCCATGGTGAATGTTTTACGTCAGAGTGGGTTATTGAAATTCTTCTGTACCTCACCTATGCGATCAAATGTTTGACTATTAGAGTTTTTGATAAACTATTGGGATCACGATCTTGGCATGTTTGACCTTCAAGGTGAGTTTCTAGAGGTTACTTCGGAATATGTCTATTTCATTTTCAATTAATCACAATGGGGAGCTCCGGTGAACTTGGAAGGTACCGGTAGAGGCGGTGACCTTCTAAGTGTACAAAACTACATAGACATATACTGCGAGCCTGGCACTCAAAAGAGGGGTAGCTGCATCCCTATTGGTCACATTCACAACTTTCCTTTACAGGTATTGGCGAGCACTATAGTGAGGGTTGCAGGGTCATCATCACTTCACCTTGCAACTAGAAACCAAATGAGACTATCAGTGGACTATATACAGGGAGCCCTATATGACTGGTGTTCGGGAGTGATCTCGATAATGAGGAAACAACTCTTTGACTGCAAAAGAGGTAGGCAGAAGAATTTTGGTTATTCCAGCATGTTAGTATCCTTTTTCTTTGAGAGGGTGCTAGGTTTGAGTCCTGCAGTTTCATTGCCAGTTTGTTCTCCCCGTTAGCCTAGACTGAGTATGTGGGGAGAGATCTTCCTCCACCAGGGAGGTGGTGTATCGATCTAGAGTTTCTATGACGATGACTTCTAATTTTGGTGGGAGCGACAGTTACCAGCCTTGGAGCAAGTTCCGTATGTTGGGTTAGATATCTGAGGTGATACTGACCTTGTCCTCCCTCCTAGAGGAGCATGGGGAGAGTACGGTATTTTTATTTTCAAAAATTTTAAAATTTTTATGAATTTTAATTATAAATATATATACATATGTATAAGAGCTCTAATCCTTTTAAAATATCAAAATGCAGATATTGGACCAGTCCACCCTGTTGGACATCCACAAATCTATGTGCGTCCTGTGTTGGGAGAGGAACAAGATTTGATTAGGGTTCTTGAGGGAAAGCTGGCCAGGCTTACCCAGAGAGTTCCTACCTTACGCATTGATCATATCCCTACCATTATGCAGGAGCTAGTGGTTGGTATACCACCTGTCTGTATACGCCTTATGAGGCACGCAGCAAGAGCAGTACTTGTGTATATTGATGCTATTGAGGCTGTTGAAGCCAAGTAGGCTGGAGAATCCCAAGCGCAGGGTGATCAGGATGATTGGGGGGACCGGGATGGTCAAGCTTAGACTTAGGATCATTTTATGGACTTTGATCCATCTTTTGTATATTTTTTGTATATTATACAGTTATGACTAGATCTAAGGATCATAAACTCAACCTATCTATATGGATAGATATTCACACACACACACACACACACACACACACACACACACATATTGCCGATTTTATTTACATGTGTTTTGTAATGTATCTATTGTATATTTTTATGCAAAATGTGTTAAGTGTCAATCCAAGATATAATTAGCATACGCATCAGTTAATGAATTTTGATTTCTTGGAATATGATTGAATATAATAAACTCAAAATTTCTTTCCAATAACCTAACTTTCATAAACTGACGTAATAGAATAGGGCTTCGTACCTAATAAGCTCGATTGAGTTGGGAAAGCACTAGCTGAGAGTCCAGTCGGACTTCCAACTAAGTGATACCACCTGACAAAGAATCCCATAAAATCTCAATGACATCCCTATATTCAGCCACATTATTGGTAGCAGGACCTAAGCAAGCGCCTCCTGAGGCGACTAACTATCCCGAGGGTGAATAAATGACCCATGCAGCTGAAGCCAAATTAGAAGTGTGGCGACTGGCGCCATCAGCGAAACCTACGAACCACTCGGAAGAAATCTGTAACAACTAGAAGATGGTATAAAAAACACAAACCGACAAACTATTGTACATAAAAATACATACAATAAAATACAGGAAAAAGCGCTAAGCCTAAGCATAGTACTTTTTCAAGTAGAACCCATTTCTAGGCTCAGGCAGCTTATTTCCTTCGAAATCAATCAATTCATATGCACCCTTCTTCAACACTTTTGACACAACATAAGGTCCCAACCATATAGACCTGAACTTTCCTGCCCACAGGGGTTCTTTGTCTTTATCCCAGATCAAAACAAGATCCCCTTTAGAAAAAATTCGAGGCTTGACCGATTTATCGTATTGGATTTTTACCCTATTTTTATGAGCTTTGTTTGCTGTCAGCGCATCTCTACGTTGCTCATCTAGATGTTCTAAATGTAATAGACATTCTTCTAGCTCAGTCATATCAGGTAACACATGAATAGAAATTTTTAAGGACGGTTGCATTCGACTGGGGTCACTGCTTCCACTCCATGAACGAGTTGAAAAGGAGAAAACCCTGTAGCAGTTTTCACATTGGTACGATATGCCCAAAGTGTAGGATACAGCATGATGTGCCAGTTGGAATGGGCTGCAGTAATAGTACGTTTGAGAATATTTTTCAAAGTTTTATTAATAGCCTCGACTTGACCGTTTGCTTGAGGATAGAATGAAGATGAATGTTCTTGTCTAAACCCTAGCATAGTGGTCAATTCAGTCATCATACTATTTTGGAAATGACTGCCATGGTCAGTGACAATCACTTTAGGGATACCGAATCGTGCGATAATTTGGTTGAAAATGAAAAAAGATGCAGTTTCCCCATCATCTTTAAAGGTGGGCATTGCCTCTGCCCATTTCATGAAATAATCTACAGTGACAATGATATGTTTGTTCCCCCCAATCGATATTGGGTTGCACGTCACGTAATATATCTCCCACTTCATGAAGGGGCCCACTGAGATGACGGAAAATAACGGAGCGGGATGCAACCGCATCTTTCTGGTGTAAATTTGACAAGGATGACAGTGCTTCACGGCTTCCATGCAATATTTAAAGATCGTGGACTAGAAATAATTAGAACGTAAGATCTTCTGGGCCGTTGCTAACCTAGATAAATGACCCCCACACGCTCCACTATGGGTATCATTTAGGAAAATATTTGCTTCTTTGTGGGTAAGACATCGACGCAAAACAGAATCTACCCCTCTACGATATAAAGTATCTCCAATAATGAGGTAGTTCTTGGCATGTACGCGTAGTTTACGTTGTTCTTCCCGCAAGAAGGCTACAGGGTACTTCAAAGTATGGAGATAAATAAGTATATCTCTGTACCAGGGGTTAGAGGTGGAAATAAAAAAGATATGCTCATCTGGGAATGAGTCTTCTTCAATGGTTACATCTTCCTCTACTGGAAATTCTGCAATGAGCTCAACAAAAACTAAGGATTTTTTGGATTTGGCGGATTGAACATCCAAGTCAAACTCTTGGAGAATGACTATCCATTTGTTGAATTTTCTTCCAACTATCCGTTGAGACAAAACATATTGAAAAGGATTAACATCTACCACTACCATCGTGGTCCTCAGTAAGATGTAGTGACGCAACCTCTGAACAGCATATACAACTGCTAAGGCCAACTTCTCGACGTGGGAATACCTAAGTTTAGGTCCAGCTAAAGCACGATTGAGATAGTAGATGACATGCTCTTGGAGCTTATCGTCCTCCTAGACTATTACTACCCCTATGTTCAACTCATATGCGGCTAGATCCAATATAAAATCCCTAGATTAATATGGTGAACGCAATAATGGTGTCGATAACAAATATTTTTTAATGCCTCAAATGGGAGTTGTGCAATTTCATCCCATACAAATGGGGTGTCTTGTTTCAACAGGCACATGAAACCTTTAGTAATCTTGGCATAATTTACAATAAAACGTTGAAGGAATCTGGACTTCCCCTGTAGGCTCTGAAGCTGCCTGATAAAACGAGGAGGAGGCAGATTTACGATGGCCTCAACTTTCAAAGGATCCACCTGAATGCCTTTGTTAGAAACAATGAATCCGAGTAGTCTCCCTGACTCGACACAGAAAACACACTTGTTAGGATTCAAGCAAATTTTATAGGATCTGCATCGTTCAAAAATCAAACGCAAGTGCTCTGGGTGATCGATCCTCTTACGAGAATGTGTTGGCAGATCATCAAGATAGGGTTTGATAATGGCTTTAATGTCTTGAAAGGAAAGATTCATTGCCCGCTGAAAGGTTTCCCCAACATTTTTCAATCCAAAGGGAATTTTCTTGTACGTGAAGGTAGGGCCAAGGACAAATAGAAGTTGTTTTATGTTCGTCTTCCGATTTAATTTGGATTTGATTATATTTGGAGAAACCATCCATAAACGAAAAGACTTCACTTCCTGTGCAAGCATCAATAATTTGATCTATAAATGGCATGGGATAGTTGTCCTTAGGACAAGCTTTGTTTAGATCTCGAAAGTTAGTACAAATGCGTATAGTTCCTTTCTTTTTGTCAACAGGAATAGGGTTGGATACCCATTTAGTCAAAGCTATGGGATAAATGAAACTGGATTTCAACAGTTTCTTAACTTCAACCTTCACTTCCGCCACTTTTCGCGGGTTGAAAGGTCTCAACTTTTATCGAACGAGTCTAGTGTTAGGGTATGTTCGGATTTCATGCTCGACTATTGATGGATCAATGCCTGACATCTCCTCATATGACTAGGAAAAAACATTGTGAAGTTCATTAAATAAGGTTGTATAGATCACAATATCCTCTGGAGAGCAGTTTGAGCCGATGTGTACATTTTCCACAACGTTTGGATTTACAGAGATGTTGATAGCGATAATAGCGAAAATGTTTTCCATATTCCCCTCAGCAAACATTCCTTCCTTTGGTAAGGGATTAATAGGTGTATCAACATCGCCTGCCAGTCTCATATGGAACTCCTAGTTCTCTATTTTGCTTAACTCTGGAAGAAAATAGGATCGATGGTGAAGATATTCACAAATCTTATCTCATCTGCACATGGCTTCCAGAATGGCTTCATCCGAAGGTAAAACCATATCTAAGCAATCTCTAGAATGCAAAGAGTTCTCTACCCAATCAGGAAAATAGCCTTCTTCCAGTTCCTCTGAGACTATGAGAGGGACCAGAATGGGATCAACATCGGTATGGATGATACCTTGATAAGACACTTTCGTTGCCGATAAGGACACTTTAGGTTCATGGTGGGAAGGAAGAACCCAAGGATCAGTTCTATCAACAACCGTTGCTATGGAATTCCCCACACTAGTAGAACCTATATAATTAATTGGAGCTAGAAAATCAAATGTGCCCATCAATGATGTGTACATTCCATCCCATAATCTCTCTGAAGCATGTCTAACCTGATCAACCAATGGTATGGTGGACTCGTTAGATTCCATGCATCCTTTTTGAGTAAAACTGAGTTGGTCAACAGTAACCAACTTCCCTTCGTGTGGAAACACTACCACCCGAAAAATGGTCAGTGCAACAGCAGACATGGCATAAGTCCAAATTCTCCCCAAGAGCAAGTTATAATCCAAAGGTGCATCAATCACCTCTACCTCACAGACACTGCTTTCCTTGCCAACTTAATTTCGAAAGCCGGTAGGATACCATGTGGATAGAATGACCTTTTGTCGAAAGCAGTAAGTAGGGTGTTCGATGGAACCAGCTCTAGGGATCCAAGAGATTTCCAATAAGAAAGGGACATAACACATGTAGAAGCATCCTCGTCAACAACTGCCATTCCAATGGTCTTTCCACAATGGATGACATCTATCGATAAGGCTACATGATATGGAAAGAGAATTTTGACATCAGAAAAATTAAATTTCGCCATGAGACTCGATGAGTCCATACTGCCTAAGACTACTAAGAGTGCATCCTGCTGGGTGGGACAACTCTGTAACACCTCTAAAGTCAACATTGCACAAGGAGTCTGGGCTAATTCTTCAACTACAGAGTATTTTTCTCCAGCCCTAGCTATAGGATTATGCAAGGTTTTCTTAAAGACACCTTTTGGTATTTTGGGCATAATTTCGGTAGGTTTCTCAATTGTGAGAGGGTTAGAAGTTTCACCTATAGAATTACCCTTCTCTGAGGTCTCTTTTTCATAGTTCTTGTTCCTGGTTTGTAGTAAATTCTCAGATCGAACCATGTTGATATAATTGGGGTCAGAAGCATTTGGGATGCCCCCTGCTGCATTTGAAGCTGAAGCTAAATTCTATCCTTAGAGAAAAGGATCCTTCAGGACAACTGGTTGTTGGCCTTTTAACAGCTTTTGAGCTTGTTCCATAAGGGAACATAGATGGGTTAGGTGATCCTCATGGCACAAGTTACATGGGATTTTCACCTTCTTCTTTTCTTTCTTGCCCCCATCAGCATTGTTTGCGGGTTTTTTCTTGTTTTGGTTTCCCTCACCCTTTTTTCCTCTCTTCTTTTTCCCACTGGGCTGCTGATTTCCCTTCTGAGAGGTTTGTGCAAAAAAAATTTCATTTTGGGGTGAGGGGGAAGCCTTTTCTTCCTCCACCTTAGAATGTTTGACAGACAATTGATGGAGTTGTTTAGCCAAATATTCCACAGTGGGAGAATTCACAGAACCAACCACACCATCGGCATGGGGTCCAGGCTTAGGTTTTTCTACATTGTGCGTTGGCCTCGGTGCCTCAGGGATAATCTCATATAAGATCCTAGACTGAGAATATATCAAATCTAGTTATTGGTCCCTGAGGATAGCTTCTTCCTCATTCGCCACTCCCAAAGTAGATACATCCTTAGATATATAAGGCAATAGGGATTTAAGGAACCATTCTAATAAGAAATCGGGAGGAGTAGTGGCTTTGATAAGGCTCTTTCGTCTTCTCCACTCTTGGATGTGATCCAAAATATGAGTGGCCTTGTCCTAGAGGTAGGTATATAACAAGTCTATTTTGAAATCATAACGAACATGAAGCTGGAAGTGACTAAGGAATGCATTAGCCAAGTCCCAAAAACTGCTAAACGCGGCAGAAGGCAATTCAATGTACCATTTTGCTGCAGTACTGGTCAAATTTATTTGTAACAGCCTCAACCGAACTGAATATTCATTCAGTGAGTTGGAAGAGCACCATAAATGGAAAGTGGTGGCATGAGCTATAGGATCATCACCAACTTTGCCTTCAAATTTTGGGATATCCAAGGGCAGCTTGGTAGGGACGGGTGGCTAGGAGGGGTCATGTCTCACCGAGTCATTCATCAGTTTCGACAAATCTGGCAAGTTTAACGTTTCCAGGAAAGGGAGCTTGGGTCTAACCGGAGCACTAAAAGTACCATCTTGGGGATTAGAGGGACTTGCCCCCATATTCCCATATGTGAAGGTGGGTTTTCCCCCTGCTACCGGTTGTGAAGTGGATGGGTTGCTTTGGAAAGGATTCCATCCATAAGCCAGTGGATTGTTTATGTGCGGTGCAGTATAAGAGGTTCTAGCTGCCCCAGTCGAAGCAGGGGTTTGGAATACAGGAGCAGGTATCCCTCCATTGAAAAGCGAAAAAGGAGAGCTCGTGAATAGAGCTAAAACCGAAGTTTGAAAACCTTGACCATAAATATTAGTGTTTCCAAACTGACCCCTACATATGAGGGTGTTGGGCCTACGTATGGAGTGGATGGGGGAATGTACCCGCCATTCCAAGGAAAACCTTGGACAAAAGCTGAGGATCCTATAGGATTACTCTGGGCAGTGTGTGCAAAGGAATTAGGAACTGTAGGTACAATAGGAATCCCAGTGACCATAGCACCAGAAGCACCTGCTAAAATTGTGGGAGCCAATGGTTGAACCACTCGGCTAGATCGAGTTAACGGTGTAGTAGGTATACTTGTTCTAGGGGCACCTATTGGGGGAGGTACCACCCCTTAAGCCGGAGTGGCTGAGGTGGAAGTAAAAGAACTTTCTCCTGTAGTAGACATTATTCTGCCCACAGGGACACCAATCACGGGTGGATTGAAAGGAAAAACTTGAATGATCACCAGATTGTTTAAGTCAGTTAGAGGTGAATTAAAATTCCTTGCAAACTTGTCAGCCTGCAAGTCTTCTATCTCAACTATGTTTAAATTAAAATAGTTTTCCCTAAGTTCTGGTTTACTCGAAACTTCACTAACTCCTATCGGTTCAAAAGAACCGTCTGTGTCCAATCTCTGCCTTTGAGGGGGAGGTGGAGGTTCCAATATGATAAGCGGAGGGAGGTTTTGCAACCTTCATGAACTTATGATAGATTGGTCCTCCATGATTTTAAATTTGATTCTTCACACCCTAAGGTCAGCTTAAAAAACAGACAAACCACAGAGCAATCACTACAAAAATTTCCTAAAGTCTCAACAATCACAAGGGGTGTAAGATATGCTTTCCTGAATAAAGCTGAGAGACAGTTTCTTGGCGTCCTTGAAGAGGTTATTAGGCACAAGCAGAGGAATCAACCACCGCCCTCCTACACTTTCAACAAGCGTTACCTTCCAAGCCCGTCCAAGGTGAACCAAAAATAGCCTTCTGGTTTACCTGTGTATAAGCCCTAGATGTCCAAGAGACTAGAGACTACCTTAACTATATCAACAATCTGGGGCGACAGTCGCAAGCCTGATTTGTACACATGGACAGGGTAGCAAATCCTGAAACTATGTCAAGGACAGAATCCCTAGATGCGTAAAAACCTTGGTCCATGTTTTGACAAGGAATCAGAGGGTTATCTCCTCAGTTCAATGCCTCCACGCAGCCTCGTGCTTAACTCCCGTTTGAGAGGAGCTTCGTAGATACTATCAACACAGAGAAAGATTTACCTATCGATTAGCCAACTACGTCTGAATTTAAGTACTTATGGGGAGTTTACATTTCCTATCCCACAAGTCTAGCCTAAGCTAGTAGGTGTATGACCCTATAAAACAAAAATTACTAAATTTTTTAAATTATAGCGTTCATTTTAAGGGTTGTTCTTAATCATAGGGTAAGTGGCGTGAATGACTATGATATTATAGACTCAATAAGAAAAGTAAAATAGGTCTATAAATAAATTCCAAAGCAAATTATCACTATTTTAAGCAAGCTCTTTTTCTTTTTTGTAAATATGAACTAATGAAAATGCAACTAGGAAAGAGAAAACTAAGACTTATTTTTGTAATTTTTGAGATTTTATTTAAAAACTGAAAGTAAAACTACCATATGCAATTCAAACGCAAATGTTTCGAATGTTTATTTTCACTTTTCAAATTCCTCAAAGATTACTATGCACCTAAATGCAAAAATTCTTGAGTATGCTTGAATAATCAAACTATATAAAGTAAGCAAAATGAAGTATAGCAGACTTATAAGAACCAAAGATCAACCACCTAAGGAAGACTTGGAAAAAACCTAGCTTGGGAAGACACAATGAATGAAAATCACTGAAATCAATCAAAGTCAAGTGACAAACCAACACTACTTGGAAATAGCATGGGATATACAGTATCTAGAACCCTGATCATTGATTCAGACACACAACACTTGGACCTATCACCCAACAAGAAAATCCACTTCAAATTGCTAAAAGAAAGACAATCCAACCAACAAAAACTCAAGGGCTTACTGAAAAGCATGAAGTATGGTTAAGAGGGCTATAAAACCTATAGTGAAATGCCGGTACTAAAGACCACAAAGCAAGACAAAATCCAAAGAAGGACAGGGACAAGCAACCCTACCCAAAAATTTTGTTGCTAAGGTATGTACGCAACTGTCTAGTTGAGAAACCCATGTACTATACGTGACTATTCAATACAGCAACCCACGTACATAGAACTCTGTACGCCACTATGTAGCACAACAACCCATGTACAAGCGTAAAATTTTTCAAAAAAAGAAAAATTATAAAGGTCTTTAAAACACCACTACAATTCCAAACCAAGACAAAAAACCACACACTTAATCAAAGCAAAGACTGGGCAAGGATCTACATGACTAACCCACAGCAGGCTGGACTCCCCAGCGGAGTCGCCAGTTCTGTTGTTTAGGATTAAACACCCTTGTAACCTAGGGTCTAGGGTTACCAAATTACTACTAACCTTGCAGACAATCAGCTTTAATAGAGTACAAAAAGGAAATAGGAAGAAATTCTTGACTCTCCTGATTATTGACGATTGATCCAAGCTTGATCTTCTTCCTCTCTGATTCTCTCCAAAGCTTCCAGGGATGCACCTCCTTCACCTGCAAAAAGAAAATTCTCGAAGTACAATCTTATACATGTATATATGAGAGATTAGATAAACAATATATCTAGTGCATAATCAAATATATTCATCAACCATGATACATGAAAGAGGCTCAACACAATGTTGGAAGAAGAATTCTCTTTATTAACAATCAGTGAATGAGATAAGAGTACAACTCAGCTTCTGATACAAGGAATCCTCTGCAACCAAAGCACTCTGAGTTCTGCTACTCCAAGAATTATGAAGATATACCACCGGCATAACTTTTCTCTCCAAACTTGATTGATTAATTCCCTCCACAGGGCCTCTATTTATACTTTGGGAATTAGAGTGGTTGAGGAGGTTGAGGAGGTTTAAATAGTTAGGATAGTTAATGATTAGCACACAACTAATCTCCATTAATCGCGATTTATATTTTTTAATGTCGAATCAAGATCTATGTGACTATTGATATAGACAACTCGCGTATGACACACGAGTTGCTTAAAGGAAACCCACGTACGCTGATGTACACGGGTTGCAATGTAGATAGTCGCGTACAATACGCGAGTTGTCAGTGTAGATAGTCACATACGTACGTGAGTTGCAATGAGGATAGTCCTGTACACAACTCAACACTTAGAAAAATAATATGGCAAGCTGGTTCAAGGGTAAATACATCCCATGTCATGCCCATCTATAATTTTTTGGCAAACTTCAATCCTAAGATGTCCTTTTGTGTACCAACATAAGGAATTTCACCACTCGGATGGAGAATTTCCATTTGGGTTGATAACGGTATCATGGTGGATCTGTTGAAGGTTCAATCCATTCTGAATATTCCTCCCCCACGTAATTTGTGCCAACTGTAGAGTCTCCAAGGTAAGTCTAACTTCCTTTGTCGTTTCATTTGGACTATGCGACAAATTTCCATGGGTTCTTACACCTACTTTGTACCAACATTCCTTTTTGTTGGTATCATCATGTGCAAGCTACCTTCGACACATTAAAACAAGATCTGACTTCTGCTCCGTTGTTTTCTACTCCTGACTTCCCCAAGGTGTTTATCCTCTCTGTGTCAGCATCTGAGAATGCTATCATTGGAGTCTTGGTCCAACAAGAAAATTCTCATCAAGAGCACATGATTTATTATGTCAGTAAGAATCTTTTCGGACCCCCTTTTTGTTACTCCCATGAAGAGAAGATGGCTCTCGTCATCTTCTTTTAGATTCAGACGCTATGCCACTACATCCTCTTGAGCCGCACTCGAGTCATGGCTAACTCCAACCCCGTGAGGTATCTCTTGAGTCATTTCCTTGTTCAAGGTCGCACTACCAAGTGGATTGTCATTCTCCAAGAGTATGATTTGGAATTTGTTGCCCCAAAAAGAACCAAAGATTTGGCGTTATCTTCCTTAATGATAGACTTCCCTCCGTCGTGTATTTCACCACCTATCATGATCAATATTCCTAATGAATCTGTATTTGTCATCTCCATGGAAGATCCATGGTATGGGGGCATTCTCGTACACCTATGCACATAGAAATTTGTGCCCCATTTAAGCTGTGAATATCATTGTCACATCCATCCACCAAGATGCTCGCTATCCTAATTGGTGATGTCTTGTACCATTGTGGTGTCGATACCATATTGCGTTGTTTCCTCACCCACAATGAAGCAGAAAAAGTCTTGAATGACTGTCATAGTGGAGCCTATGGTTGTTAGGATATTTAGACACTTAGGAGTTATTTAAGATCAACTTGTGTAATATATATTGCGTCAGGTAAAGTGTGTTTCTTTAGTATAAATTTGTAAATATTCTAATCCGACGGTCACAATATGTTCTAGACATAAAGTGATCCGACGGTTCAACTTCTCTTAGATCATACCTACCATTCATTCGTGGCTTAACACCCAGTTGGTCCATGATCTCTATTTAAAGAGCATGGAGGTTCCTTGGTTAGTTGATCAATTATGAGAAGCTCATTTGTAACTTTTTTTCTTTTGCATAATAAATTGCTCCAAGTAGCTATTTGGCTGGGGTCGTGGACTGTTTCCCTCTCGAGGGTTTCAACCACATGAAAAACATTGGTTTATTGATCTGTGATCTATTTGTGTGAAGTGGTTGCTCTAGGTGTTCGATATTTTGGGAGTACCCTATGTACCTGAACATGGTATCAGATCATTTATGAAGAACCGCTTTCGTCTGTGATTTAGATCTAGAACCAGTGTTGCCGAAAATTTGAAAGGGTTTCTGGTTCTAGATTTTTTGTGTATTTTTTTCCTATGGAATTTGTTCCATTGCATCCGGAGCACCATTTCCATTAGGAAATAGTTTTCGTTTCGTCAAAAATCATTTCCGTTTGATCCAGAAACACCCATTTCGAAAAACCTGAAGGTATAATGTTATAGTGACAGATTTGTTTTTTTTTTTTAAATCTCTCATATTTTATCAGTTTTATTATTAGATATTTATTTTTTTAGTCTCAGACTATTTCCTTCCCTGACTTCATATGCTCTTTGTCATGCACCTTGCACGATCGTGTCGAATGCTCAGGGAAAGTTTTTTCTTGTCTTCTCAGCTACGTATGCTCTTTGTCATGCACCTTGTGCAACTAGAATGAATCAGAAACAATAAGAAAACTTGAAAACATATACTTTCCGGGAAAGCTAACCAAGAGCTAACCCCATTGTGTGGAAAAGTTTTTTGGTTTTTGTTTTTCGGTTTTTTTGTGATTTGCAGAAGAAAAAAAAGGCAAGCACGAAGACCAAGAGAGAAAAGTTTAAAAAAAAGCCCTCTTCCTCTTTCCCTTCTTTTATGTAACTTTTAAACTTAGCTCACTTGGTTCAAAGTTTCTTTATTCCTTAATAGGTCTTGAGTTCAAGTCTTATTAAGTTACTTTTTAGTGCATACAATTTCTATTTTCAAGTTACTTTATTGTAAAAGTGCATCTCACTTAAAATAAAATAAAATAAAAAGTGAGTCACTTAAGTCTTTTAATTTATTGCCACACTATTTAAAAATAACATTATTGTAAAAGTGAACATCACTTATTTTACAAAAGTGATTCACTTAAAATCAACTTTCTTGTAAGTGATTGTCAAAGGTTCATCTTGGGAAGAAGGTGGTTCTTTTTTTAGTTGGTCAAGTTAATATCTTCCACGCCACTATTGGGGACATCTTAAACATTTTATTTGATCAAGCATAACTTCATCATCCAGAATTAGTTTTCAGTGCCATTTTTTTTAAATAGCCTAATTTTTCAAGCTCTTTGCATCCAGAGAGTTAGTTTCTGTTCTTTCAGCCATTATTTTACAGTATGGATGCCCCTTGTGATATTATACTTACCAGTTCTAATTATTTCTCATGGAAATCTCATATGGAGGATGTTATACAAAGTAGGGGACTTTTCAGAATTACCTTAGGGAAAGAAACAGAACCCACTGATGATGATAAGAAAATAAAATGGGCAAATAGATGTGATGAAGCTCGTGGATTGATTGGGATGTCAATCTCTACTGATTTGTGAATCCACATATCTGGAGTTGATGAACCTGATAAAGCTTAGGAAAAGTTGGAATCTGTGTTTGGTAAACACAATGAAATTCGAGGTCATCAACTTGAGAATGAGTTGATTTCTTTGAATCCAAGTGACTTTTCATGCATTCAAGATTATTTATCTAAGTATAAAACTATTAGAATCTTATGTGAAGAATGCAATATTAAGAAAAAATACAAACAATGTATTTATCATATTCTGTCCAAACTTTGACCTACATATTCTGTTTTTGTATCTACATTTTACTCCATGAAAGAATCCTTGACTGCAACTAGCTATCAAGAGCCCAGTCTTGAATCCTTTTGTGATTCCTTAATTAGAGAGCAATATAAGCTCATTCATCTTGGAATAATTAACAATGCAGATACATCTGGGAAAGCCTTATTGTCCCAACAGAAAGAAAAGTCCAAACCTCCCAAGAAACATAATTTTCACAATAATAAGCCAAACAAGGGTCCCAAACTCTCTCTGTCAGCTCCTTCTAATTTAAAAAATGACAAAGGATCCAATCCAAGAGGAAAGAATACTGAGAATCATTGCAATTTTTGTGGGAAAGATAATCATGATGAATCTAAGTGTTTCAAGAATATGGCAGCCTTGGAAGCAACAATGAAGAAGCACCACATCAGCCTAGATTCATCTTCAGAATCTACCTTTCATGGACATGTACTTTGTGCTTCTGGTTACTCTTATACTGCATATTCTTCTTCTACTTCAAATGAATGCCTCATTGATTCTAGAGCATCTTATCATATGGCTAAGGATCAAGTCACCTTTTCTACTATGCATGAATGTAACACCAAACAAATATTTGTTGGTGATGATAGATCTCTAAGTGTTGTAGGATCTGGAATAGTTCCAGTAGAAAATGGTCATTTTAGTGATGTACTATGTGTTCCAAGGATTTCCTGCAATTTTTTATCAGTCTATCAAATTACTCATTCGGGTGAAGGTAAAACTATGACGTTTACACCTCACCAAGTTGTAATCAAGGATTTTAAATATCCTCAAAATGTCCTTTCTACTGGAACTGTTGATGATATTACCAGGTTGTATAAATTTAACAACTTTGGGTCATCACCTTTTCCTTCAGTTTTTGTTGCTCATAGTGATAACTTGAGCAAACTTTGGCATGAGCGTTTTGGTCACTTAAATTATCTCTCATTGCAACAACTATGCAAAGACAATATGGTGATTGATCTTCCGATGGCATCTTGCAAGGATGGTGTTTGTTCTGGTTGTGTACTCGAAAAACATCATCGAGACAGTTTTGAAAAACATACCTCTTGTCATGCCTTGGTTCCCTTGGAGCTTGTGCATAGTGACTTGTATGGTCTTCTTCCATTTACTTCATTTTCTGGTTTCAAATATTTATTAACTTTCATTGATGACTACTCCATACGCACTTGGGTTTACTTCCTAAAACTTAAGAGTGAAGTATTTAACATGTTCTTGGCCTACAAGGCCTTTGTTGAAAAAAAATATGGTCATCAAATTATTAAGTTAAGATCTGACAATGGAGGAGAATATGTTAGCAAAAAGTTCACTACTTTCTGCACTGAACAAGGAATCCAACAACAACACATTGTTCCATATACACCACAACAAAATGGTGTAGCTGAATGAAAGAACCACACTTTAAAAGAAATGGCTAATTGTATGATCCAATCTAAGGGACTAAGTCTTCAATATTGGGCTGAGGCCATAAATTGTGCAAATTACATAGTTAATCGCACACCCACTAAATTTTTACAAGGTATAACATCGAAAGAAGCATAAAGTAAAATTAAACCAGATGTAAGTCACTTCTGTGTGTTTGGTAGTGAAACATGGGCTCATATTCCAGATGAAAAATGGAAAGCATTGCAGCCTAAAAGTGAAAATTGCATATTTGTTGGATATTCTAAAGATGTAAAATGTTATAGCCTTCTTCAACCACATTCTCATGATATAATCATTAGAAGAGATTTTAAATTTGATGAAAATCTCTTGGCCTGGGAGCCTAACTTGGTGGGTGTGCCATCTCTGGCCTGTGAGCCTGATTCGGTGATTTTGACTTCTTCTACTTCCAACTTCCTTCACAGGTTTCCAACTCCAGTTTATGATGATGACAGTGAGGATGAAAATCCACCTCCGCCTTCTCATGTTCCTCCAATTGCACTAGCACCAATGCTTCCTCGATGGGTCCATTCAACATGTGAAGCAACTGGTGATCTTGCCAGTGATCCAAGAGATCAACGTCGAACACATTCTCAGTTTTGGTGAGCCTCTTCTCTTTTGGCTCAAGTTTCCAAGAATCATGATCCAAAAACTTTTGTAGAAGCTTCAGGAAATCCAGATTGGGATGCAACTATGGATGAATAATATCGTTCCTTAATGGTGAACGATACTTGGGATCTTGTTCCTCTTCCAAAAGGAAGAAATCTTGTCAGATGTAAATGGGTCTACAGAACTTAGTATGCATCCGATGGAAATGTTGAAAGACTTAAGGAAAGGTTAGTTGCCAAATTTTTTTTCCAAGTTGAAGGGGTTGACTACAATGAAATGTTTGCTCCTGTCGCAAAAATGAACTCCATCTGCCTTGTTCTTTCCCTTGCAGCCTTACATAATTGGGGATTCCATCAAATGGATGTCAAGTATACCTTCTTACATGGTGATTTACATGAGGAAATTTACATGGAACAACCTCTTGGATATGTTCAGAATAACTCTAGCTTTGTCTGTCACCTTAAGAAATCCTTATATGGCCTTAAGCAAGGTCCTAGAGCTTAGTATGCCAAAATGGATAGATTTCTCCTTGACACTGGTTTTTCTAGATTCCATTCTGACCCCAATGTCTATACCAAGAAATTAGGAAACCATCTCATCATAATTGTTCTTTATGTTGATGATCTTATCCTTACTGGTAGTGACCCTAAACTTTTAACCCATGTGAAATCCAGTCTTAAGCAAAATTTTGAAATGTCAAACTTAAGACATTTGCATTATTTTCTTGGTCTCCAACTCTTGCAAACCAAAGAAGGAATATTTATTTCCTAGTCTAAGTATGCTTATGATCTTCTTCGTCTATTCCACATGGAAGATTGTAAACCAGCCCCTTCTCCCTTCTAGTCTGGAGTCAAACTTTCTGCCACTTATACTTCCCCTGAAGTAGATGCCACCTTGTATCGTCAGCTTGTTGGTAGTCTCCTATACTTGACTCATTCCCATCTTGACCTTTACTTTGTCATTGGTTATGTTTCCCGTTATATGCAAACACATCATGAAATTCACTAGAAAGTAGCAAAAAGAATACTTTGATATATTCGAGGTACAATTCAGTTTGGGATTCATTACAGTACAGGGGGGACACCTTTGTTGGTTGGTTTCATGGATTCAGATTGGACCGGCGATCCTGATGATTGAAATTCTACTGCAGGTTATGTTTTCAATCTAGGATCTGGACCTGTCACTTGGGCTTATAAGAAACAACAAGCTCTTTCTCTTTCTTCAGCAGAAGCAGAATATCGAGCCGCAGTTAATGCCTGTCAAGAAGCTTTATGGCTTCAACCGATCCTTTCAGAGTTTGAATTCGAGAAACAACATCCTACTCCACTTTGGTGCAACAATCAAAGGGCCATCAAGCTTGCCAAAGATCCAGTTCTACATCAATGCAACAAAAACATTGAGCTACACATGCACTTCATTAGAAAACTTGTTCATAATCGTGTTCTTGAAATGCTCTATTGCCCTACAGATGATCAAGTTACAGACATCTTCACCAATTCTCTTACAGAAGTGAAGTTTTCTAAACTTTGATCTATGTTAGGAGTTCAGGAATGTGTCATTAAGGGGGTATAGGCTCTAATTCCTCCTTCCTTCTCCTAATAGTGTCAGTTTTGTAAATCCTTCAATCCTATCCCAAGTTCTTCTTAAGGGGGGATGTTAGGATATTTAGACACTTAGGAGTTAGTTAAGATCAACTTGTGATCCGATGGTTCAACTTATCTTAGATCATACCTACCATTGATCCGTGGCTTAACACCTGATTGGTCCATGGTCTCTATTTAAAGAGCATGGAGGGTCCTTGACTAGTTGATCGATTATGAGAAGCTCATTTGTAACTTTCTTTCTTTTGCATAATAAATTGTTCCAAGTAGCTATTTGGTTGGGGCCATGGACTGTTTCCCTCTCGAGGGTTTTAACCATGTGACAAACATTAGTGTATGGATATGTGATCTATTTGTTTGAAGTGGTTTCTTTAGGTGTTCGGTCTTTTGGGAGTACCCTGTGTACCCGAATAGTGGTGGCCACCTCTCTGGTTTGGATACCTCCCAAAAGATCCTCTGCGTTGGTTATTTCTATCCCACCATCTATGCTGATTACATCCATGTAGTTAAACACTCTCATAATTTCCATCTCTTTGCTCCAAAATAAAGGACACCTCCCACGCCATTACATCATATCATCATAGTTGATCCCTTTTGCAAATGGGTGATTGACTTCATGACCCATATTCCTCCCTTGGTCGATGGCCATAAATTCATCATCGTGGTCATTGATTATTTCACCAAATGGGTTGAGGCCATGCCTACATTAAAATTTAAGGCTGATATTGCAGCACAGTTCTTTTTCAACCATGTCATTTCATGTTTCCTTGTCCCCCAACAGATAGTCTCCTACCACTGTTTCCATTCTGAGTACATTGTTTGGACATATATTTCCGTCATGTTGAAGTTTGAGCACCAGTATTCCTCTGCTTATTACCCTGAGGGAAATGGCCAAGTTGAGGCTGTCAAAAAGATCCTCAGAACCATGCTCCAGTGGATGGTAGACAAGAACAAGTCCAACTAGCACCACATCCTCTTTTTCACCCTCTGGGCCTACTGGACATCAACTAAAATTGCCACCATATTTACCCCCTTTCACTTAGTCCATGGTGTGGAATCGGTACTTCCCATCAAATACCAAATTCCATCGCTCTGCCATGCCATGGAGCTCCTCCTTGAAACTTAACCATTAAAAAAGTGCCTACTCATTATTAATAGAACCAATGAGGACATTGATGCTGCTCTCTAGATGATAGAAGCAACCAAGACTCAGTCGAAGTTCCATTCTGACTCCCATGTCCACCCTCACATGTTTAGTGAGGGAGATCTACTCCTCGTCTATGATCAATCCAATGATAAGCTAGGGAAAGGAAAGTTTGATTCCATTTGGTATGTCCCATATGTCATCCATTGATGCCTCAAAAAGAGGGCATACATCCTCGTTGACTCTGACGGCCTCCTCTTGAAGAACCCCCACAATGGGATCTACCTCAAGAGATTCTATTCCTAACGTCACCCACCTTGAGTACACTTGTGTCATAGATTTTTTTTTTTACATAAATATTTTCATGAGTCTCACAATTTGTTTCCTTGGTTGTTCCATATGGATCCTACCTCACCTCACTATGTTGGTTTCACTAACAATGCAAGTAGATGATCTCCTAATCTCGCCTTGGCTGTGTGGTTCATTTATTCCTAGTCACATGAATTGATCCATATCAATGGAATGTGTGTTGGCATTGCTACCAACAACCAGGATGAGTATGACGGTTTTGTTGGTATCCTAACCGATTCCCTCCACTTGGGTATTCACCACCTTGATGCCTTCCTAGAGTCTCAGTTGCTTGTCTACCAGTTGAATAACTTCTACTGGGTATGTGATCCTTGCCTCTTTAGAAAGTTCCTGCGCACTAGACAATTGATTAGCCATTTTGACTCCATTTCATTCATGCATGTTCCCAGAATTCTAAATAGTGTGGCAAACCAAATGGATAATGACTTTCTAGAGAGGCACATCCATCATTTCATATAGTAAATAAAGTGCATTATGCATCATCATATAGTCATGCATACATATTTCATATACAAAGACTCACAAAAAAATATAAAATAAACTCATAAAAATACATAAAAAGTGCACCTATGTGCATATATATATCATGTCATAATGTTCAGTACAAAATGAGAAGATCCACAAGCTTTCTCTATTGATCATACATATAGTACAAAATTCCCCATGCACCACTGCATTGGGGGGAAACATCACTAGATTCTAGTCATAGTCCTCCTCCTCTTACTATGTGTCCTCCTCTATGTCCTCCTCCTCCTCATCAAAGTCCTCCTCATCCTCCACAGGAACATCACCATGTGTCACTGCTCTGACATACTCAATAACAACTGTGCTCCTCCTCATTAGGGGGGTCCACTCTAGAGGATCCCTATAACACGCGGTGATCAAATCGTCATCGATATTCTTCCACCCATCATCGGCGACCCCCTCTAGTAATCACTCAACATCAATTCATAGTGAGTCTAACGGTACTCCAACGCCTCATGTGCCCATGAGCGGGTGGATCCAGACCCTCCACTCTACCCCTACGCCTATGATACCCGGCTAGAGGGCGTGGACCGATGTGTGCACATGCACACAATATGTCATTATTATCTATCACACACATAAGCTGGCTACCACAAAGATAGAAAACTATATATGAATGCAACCACATAAAGCATCATGTATATGTATCGTCAGGTCCCTAGGCCTGTCTTGGAGGTCGAGGAATCTTAGGATCCCCATAGTAATCCATACCAGCATACAGATATTCCTCTATAAAGAATGATAGATACCACCACTGTCCAAAGATTTCTTGGGTGAAAAACTAGCCCACCAATCCTCCTCCCTCCCCGATCATCATCTCGCTCCACCTCCTCATGCGAGGCTCGTGAGGTCCCACCTCACGCATCACTAGATGCAGTTGTAGTGTAGGAAGTTACTCAAAAAAATAATGAGCACAAGAATGAGGGGAAATATAAATCCCCTCCCACCGAACTAGCATGGTTCATCCCACATCAAACCTGAGTCAATAACATCTAGGCCCCCTCAAAGTAGGTTCCCCATAGCACACGCTCCACCATCTGGAGCTGACCACCGGAGATCTTGTGAGGTTTTGACAATCCCTGTATATGCAGCACCATCACTGATATCTCCTGAGTATGAAGCTTCTCAATGTCATACACCAGTATGTACGATGAGTGCACCGATGTTGAGGCATAGAAATTTCGATCGTAGAGGTCATCTAGTGACACCCCATGTGTGAGCTTCACTATAGTGTCTCCGATCACTCTGAACCCTTGGAGTCTAGTAATAAAGTACACATCGGGGAGTTTGATCTCCATTTTCTCCCCCTAGGTGATAAAAAACTCTCTCTCAGTCCTAGAAGCTCACCATATTGTCTAGCAATAGCTTTGTTAAACACAAAAGTGGGATATAGAAGAACTTCCATAACCCACACTGAGTGAGAAATTCATGCACCACACGGTCATTCTGTGCCTCCCCTCAAAGGTTCCCAATGGCTCGCTATTGCCACACCAACCAAGGCATCCTGCACATACACACCATCCTTGTCAGGTCCATTCATGTACAAAAATTTGTTATGGGTTAAGTTGCTCCTGTTTGGCCCTTTTTTGCGACCCAAATTGCTCAAAAACCCCAAACAGGAGCATCTAGGTCGCTTTTATCCTCTGAACATGTGCGACTTAAGTCACTCCTGTCTCTCCGAAAGGTGCGATCGGGTTGCTCCTGTCACCCCGATAAGAGTGACCTAGGTCACGCCTTTTCCTTTGAAAAGTGTGACCTGGCCCCAAGAACCCTTGGGGTTCGGCTACAGCCCCAAAGTGAGAAAAAAACAAAGTAATCCAGTGAAAAAGACGGGTTTACTAAGAGCTCTTTCCTGCAAGTCACAACTCAAAAAATCGTCGATCCAAATGGAAGAAAACAACAGTTTTGTTATGGGGTCCTCAACTCCAACTCAGCACTAAACAGTAACAATGACACATGTCATGTGATCTGCCCCTATTTATAGGCCTCCATTTGGTCTAGTTCTTCTTTCATGCACCACAGAGTTGTCCGGTGTCTGTTTGAGACGTCGTTCACACCACCGGGTTCAGTTTTCCTTCCTCTATCTTTTGATGAGACCCATGTCTTGAGCTCTCCCATGGAATTTTCAGGCCATTTTCTAGAATTCACCTCAATTTGCATGTCATCACACGAATCTCCCCTTGTACATATTTTCATGTTCACGAGCCCTCCACTCCATCCATACTACACAGTTGTCCTTATTTTATCGTCATCCATCGTCCCACAAGGAGGCCCCATCAATGTTCCTCCATTATTCCTATCATCTATGTTCACAACATAACCTATTTCTATACATCGAGCACTTCCTCCTTTCTTGAGTGACCATTACGGTGTTTCTGTTAAGCTTATTTCTGACTCCTAAAAGAATGAAAAGATTGTCGAGCATGTTTACTTCCTTTCATGCTCGTTAAAGTATTTGAAAGGGTGTCTATGTGGCCTCGTTTATATCATTTATTGGACTACGTAGACTATTATAAGAAAAGGATCACCCTAGCACCTTCTAGCTAGGAATGTTTCCCTTTGTATACTTGTATGCTCTCTTAGACATTGGGACTGTACTTTATGAAAAAGCTCATTATGGGTTGTCTTTAAGAATTTTCCAACCCTCTCATAAAGAAAATATCATCGATCAAACTTGGTTTTGTTCATGCTCATAAAAGTATTTGAACAACCTTCTAGTCAGTATAGGTTTAACCTTTTTCGACCTGATTGGACTACCAATGGTAAACAAGTCTCTCTTCCCCAAAAGGTTGGGAGAGATCTCTTCTGTATAATTTTACCCTTTCTCGAGCTTAGGATACTATTAACGAAAAAAGAGACCACACTGGATTCTTCTTCCTTTTTTCAGACTCTCTAAAAATGAAAACACCATCGAGCATTTACTTTCTTGGGCTCACAAAAAATCCACGAGATTGTATCATATAGAGCTTACTTCTATCCCTTCTGCATGCTAAACTATGAAGAAGGACCAAATGGTGTCTCTAGGAACCATCACATATGATATTACATTATGGAAACTTTCCCCCATTGGGTCACCTTTATTCAAAGTATTATGCGATGGGACTTCCTTGGATCCCCTGGATATTCCTATTTCATTTACCTTTCTCATTATTTTCGATTTGTAGTTATCTTCCCAGTATTACTCTAAACAAATGAAGTTTGAGTCCCATGTACTCCCTTGCCCCCTTTTCCCCATTCAATGCGTCAATCCCTGGATTGTTTCACATCCTTAGTTATCCCCCTCATGCTTCTAGTCAAGTACACATCCTTACCTTGAATAGTTGCAGGTCTCCTTCTATCGACATCAACACATCTATTCCAGATGACAGACCCATAGGTCCCTGTATCCTGGTTTCATGCACCTCATTGATGAGTTCCTTGGACCACTTGACAAGATTCATTGGTTCATGTCGGGTTAGTTGTGTCTCAAGTGCTCAAATCTAACTACATCTTCACACATTTGAGATTTGTATAGGGTATTGGTCCGTTCATTATTTGGTCAAATACCCAGGTTGTCACTTGACTCTAGCACATTGGTGAGTCTACCATGGAACCCACACAATTTCATGTCCCTTGTGATTTCCCACCATATTTACCTCATTTTTTACCTTCACAGTTGTATTTCCACAAAAATGGTCCAAAACATCATTATTCCTTCCCATAAATGAAGGGATGATGAGCATTTATTATGATTTATCCCCACTCTCTCCCAAAAAGGGTCAAAAACCATAAAAAAGAAAATGGGTCAAAAAACCATAGATAAATACCATGGACAATAAAATATCATGGGTCATTACCTTGGGTCATAAACCCTAGGACCATACTATAAATATATTGTGAAGGAATCCTCCAAAGCACTTTTGGATCACTTTTTTCCATTTTTCCATTAGTCACATCACATACTTTCCCTTCCATATTTTTCCACGCCATTTCCCATGGTGTACATTGAGCTCACTCTGCAACCATTTGGATCCATTCCCCTCACTTTACAACAAGTTGTGGATGAGATTGGAGAACCAAACCATGGACCTGCGGAACCACTTTCAAGGGCGGCTACGATGGCCCATTTCAGAAAGGTGTGTCTATTTTATTTTATGCATTACATAGTTTATATATATCTTAAAAAACCCTTAAAAGTATTTATTGTTATCATTTTACTTTTTTTATTTTATTGTTGAACTCTTCATTATGCTTTAGACGAGCTAAGGTTGGTGCATTTGCATGTAGCCGAGGATAAATCCACACTACAAAACCCGTGAATGCAAACTGTTATCATGTAATCCCGGGTTGTATATATGGATACCCGTGAATGGTTCATGAGCTACAATTTCAATAGCTGCAATTACACCTTAAGCACTTTACAAAACATGAGAAATACTGGAAGGATCAAGATGAATCAAGGCACATGCCCATTTATAGGTTTTGGGATACTTCAATCCATTGTGTCTTTTTGTGTACCGACACATTTAGTGTCAGTACTCAGACGAAGAAGTGTCATTTCATAGGATAACATGAGGAGATTGTTTAGAAGACAACTTCCCACTGTCACTATGGAAACTTTGAATTCTTAGTCATGAATTTTGGCTTAACTAATGGACCAGCAACTTTTCAATCATGAATTAACCAAATGTTCAACAAATAGCTCCATAAGTGTGTACTTGTTTTTTATGATATCTTAATATATAGTAGAAATTGGGAGGAGCATCTCCATCAATTTGGACAATGTACTAACCTTGTTGGTAGATCAGTCCTTTTATGCTGATCTATCCAAATGTGAATTTGGAATGGTTGAAATATTATACCTTTGTTATGTGATTTTCTAATAGGGATTCAAGGCACATATGGAAAATTTCCAAGCCATTTTGGATTGGAGAAGTCCCAAAACCATTACTGAACTAAGAGGATTCATTGGATTGTGTTCTTACTACCGAAATTTTGTCAAAGAATTCTCCAAATTATCATCTACGTTGACAAACCTTACAAAAAAGGGAGCTTTTGGTTGATGAGAAGAAGCATAAAGAGTATTCCAAGAAATTAAGGAGGTAATGAGTAGTTGTCCTATTCTTCCACTACTAGATATTTCTAAACCTTTTGTGTTGGAATGTGATGCTTTAGGAAATGGGATTGGAGCTGTGTTAATGCAAAATAAACATCCCATAGATTTTGAAAGTAGGAAATTGCAGCCACATGAGAGGCTCTATTCAGTGTATGACTAAGAAATGTTGGTTATCATGCATGATCTTATCAAGTTTAGACAATATTTGGTGGTAAGTAAGTTTTTCATAAAGAATGACCATAATAGCTTGAGACACTTCCTGTCATAGAAATACTTGAATTATATGCAACAAAACTGGGTCAGAAAAGTCCAACCTTGCTATTTTTACATTGAATACAAGAAGGGAAAGTTGAAGTAGTAGCTGATGCACTCTCTAGAAAACTGGTGCTTTCAATGTTGAAATTACATGATGAGTGGAAGGTACAACTAGTAGTGGAGTATTACAAAAATCAGTATGCATGTGAATAGTTGGATGGGCTAGTTCATGATGATTCTTATAATATCCTTAATGACCTTATCTATCATAAAGGAAGGATCTACTTGGTACCCATATCCACACTGAAAAAAGAAGATCATAGAGGTTGCACATGATGTACCCTTAGTAGGACACATGGGGTTCTTGAAGGCATACCAAAAGTTGAGAAAAATATTATCATAGAAAGGCTTTAATAATGATGTGATCGACTATGTACAAGAATCTGTAGTATGTGATCTAAATTTCAGGTGGCATATCACCTAAATTCAGATGTATAAGTCATAAAAGCATTAAATGGATAGGACACCCTCTCCCATTAATCATAAAATCATTAAATGGAGAGGCCACCTAGTGGGTTAGAAAAGTCCAAGATTTCGATTTTTACATTGAATACAACAAGGGAAAGATAAATGTATTAGCTTATGCACTCTCTAGAAAACTAGTGCTTGCAATGTTGAAATTACATGATGACTGGAAGGTACAACTAGCAGTGGAGTATTCCAAAAATAAGTTTGCATGTGAATAATTGGATGGGATCATTCATGATTATTCTTATAATATCCTTAATGACCTCATATATAATAAAGGAATGTTCTATTTGGTTCCTGGATCCACACTGAAAAAGAATATAATAGCGGTTGCACATGATGTGCCCTTAGCAAGACACTCGAGGTCCTTAAATACATACCAAAAGTTGAGAGAAAGGTTCTCTTAGAAAGGATTAAAGAATGATGTGATGGAGTATGTATAAGAATGTGTGGAACTCCAATAGAACAACGTAGAGAACACTCATCTGACTAGTCTATTACAACCTCTTCTCATTCCAGAGTAAAAATAGGAAAGTGTATCTATGGAATTCATCATTGGGCTGCCCAAAATACAAGGTAATATTAGGATTTCAACGAACATCACATAATAATAATAATATGTGAGAAAAAAATAAGCACAAGAAACCATTTAAGGATAGACATGCAATAGTTACGTAGAAAACCCAAAACCAAGAAAAATCACCATAATATATATATTATCTCCCTTGACTTAAACCATCTAAGATGGACCAAGTGAGCTATCCAATACTCACCTCTGGAACACTTTACAATAGAGTCTACTCAATCTGTATAAATGTTTCTTTACATGAAATACCATGCGACAATACCATGGATGACTGAATACCATTGACCATTAAATACCATGGGCCCAAAAAACACATGGTTAGACCTAAACCATTTGACTCATTCCCGAGTCAAGGTTAACCCTAACAATCCCACCTTTAAACTTGACTTGGAGTAAACAAAAACTCCCCTCAAAGTTTTATCGAGTAATCTCACATACACCCCCCTATCAACTAAGTCTATCTCTCAACTTTACCGATGGGTTACCAGGGGTATGCATTCCTTACAAGGTCTTACAACCATATGTTGATTTACATGCAAACTGCTCCATTAATTTTTTTTTACGTGTCTTCATGGTGACTACACCATCACCATCTATTGCTTCATCCTCTCACTTTTCCATGCTTTCTTTATTTCACTTTTTTTGTATGCTTCTTATGTACCTGCACCCAACCCTATCATTAACGTCCATATAAAGAAGAATCCATCTACCGGAGTACATGGGTCCTCAACCGATGTAACTACCATTTCTATAGGAAATATGTTCACATACATGGTTCATTAATATTAGTCCCAAAACTAAGATTAAACCATCTCACATTCCTCCCACAATATAAGACTCAACCTCTCTAATCCACATCAATATAGGATACCAAAAGTATATTTGAACCCAAAATTCGATGGCATATTTTTTTGAATTTCGACAAGACTCCATCTAACATCTGACAAAGTGGTCTATTTTTAAACGTCTATAGAAATGCATCGTATATTCAAAAATTACAACAACCCATCATAAATATGACAATAATTAGTCACATGATTGACAAGTAATTCCAATGATATCCAGTCGAATGTTTGACACACATATCATCGTTTAACCAACATCAATTTCCAGCAATGTCGTCGGAAATGAAACAGACTCTGTTTCAATTAACCGAAAACATAATCCATCAATGGTGTCGGTTAACCGACATATCATCGTTGTAAATATGAAAATTGTCTGAAAAAAATATACACAAATATCTGATGTTGTTTCCGTTGATTGTATGGCACCCTTGTCGAATATAGTACTTTTGTTTGACACACTAATCATCGCTTAACCAATGACAATTTCCAGAAACATCGTTAGAAATGTTGCAAAAGACGTATCGATTAAACGACAACATAATCCACCCATGCTATTGGTTAACTGAGATGTCATCATTAGGAATTCGACGACTATCTAACAAAAAATACACAAATATCCGATGTTGTTGTCGTTTAAATGCGACAACGACATATTCGATGATATATTTCTTATGTCATCGGAAATGCGATGATTTTGAGTCATTTAAAATAAAATAGTTGATGGGTAGGGGTCCCTCACAAATATATCTCAAATGGATCTAAATCATGAAATGGTTGTAAGACTCAATACATGTTATGTGATTTGGCAATTCATGAAGGTTAGATCAGGTATAAAATACAATGCAATGCACAGTTAAATAAGACAAAGGAAAATAAAATAATGAATGAATTAAGACAAAAAAATAAAATAGGAGAGGAAAGAAAGGGGGGCGGGTGGGAACTGAAATTTCAATGCCTTGGCCTTTTCATTTCCCTAACTCTACTACATATGATTGTTATAATCAGACTATCAAAGGGATTTTTGATGTCCAAGAAATAATGATGCACTAGAGCCATGTATTGAATTTGTAACATGATATTGATAAAATTGATCTAGTAAACATCATCAATTTTCCCATTTGGGTTTCTATGGAATCTCATTGTTTTACAATTTTTTTAATTGTTATGTCTACTATTGATATTTGTATTTTTGCATTTTATTTCAAGTGATATGATCAATTAGTTATTGTATGAACTGATTGGTCAATTCAATTCATGGTCTAGGACTTGTTGTCATGAGAGGTTAATCGCTAGCCAACGATTTCATATGGGTTAACTAAATGAAAATACTAAATTCCCAATAGTCATCATGGTCATCATAAGTCAATCATTCCCTTACCCATTCAATTCAATAGTTTGGCATACTCATGTGAGAATGGTAGTTTCTAGATCATCTAATTTGATGGAACCACTAATTCATTACAATGTGTAAACCTAACCACCAGGAAATCCAAACCATCCATTTTGAGGATTCCATAAGATAACTGGATGTAATTTAATGTCTACTGAAATATCCCACCTAGTTTCCATTTTTAGTATTTAATAAATAATAATCCACCTCTATTGCTAATGGATGATTGGAACCAAACTAATTGTAGTTCCTAAAGTGTTTTCTATACATATGATAGTGGTTAGTGAATGGGAATTATTTCTAATTTTATAAAGAAAAATCATTTGTAACAATCAAACCTATTACTAATGTAATCCGTCTATCCCTCATCAATTAGTGTTCAAAAGAAAAATGATGGTTGTGCAAACATGTTACTAGTAATGTGTTCAAGGAGAGGTCAGTTCCATTGGATTTCAACATTCCTATATCCATTGGTTTTTATTTTAGTTAAACACTAATTAAAGAGGGAATATGAAGAATTAAAGGTTCATTTCCTCTGATTGAATATTCATTATAAATGATTATTGATTGGAATTGAAAAAAAAGATCAACATAATTAACTCGGTTCAATCAAAACAATATAGAAAGTGATTGATTGAAATAAAATAAAAAAAACATAAAGACACAATATGCTAAGAGAAATACTTCATGAATTTAATTGCATGTTTGGAAATCCTTTAGTATTGTTGGTTAGGGATTGAAGCATATATGTAACTTATTGTGACATTCGAATATGTCCATTGCACATTGCCAATTATTATATAATTCATGATGGATATGCTTCTCAGGTGTTGTTTTTTTCATATATGCTAAAGCGATATTTTGCATTTTTCTCTTAGGATTTTGCATAAATAGAGGTGTTGTCAAGGTTGGATAATTATTGGGAACTCAGTTGGACATACACATAAAGAGAAATTTGGAACCGGTTGTAAATGAAGAACCAAGTTGATGGATTGAATGTAGTATGTGTACATTTCTCAGTAATGGAATTAGACGAAAACTAAAAATACACTAATAATCCTTTTACATATTACATATAAGGGATTGAATCATTGAAACCATAAAAATATTTCAAATTAATTAATCTTATGACCTCAACCAAATCCGAGACATATACACATTAGAGTAATTTACTCTTCCATTTTATTTTTAATTTTAAAACTATAGTCTTCATTAATCTACAACTATATTGTATTTAATCATTTTGAAATTTGTAATACTTCATTTATTTTCATCTCTCTCCTACTAGATGTTTAGAAATCTTGAAATATGTATTATCATGGATATGGTAAATGCAATCCCTTTGTTGGATTTTGACATCTTAGTAATCATGTCCAATTGAGTAGAATTTGTCTATTTTAGTATTTTACATTCCAGAAGTTATAAAAATATTATAGACTAGTCAATTAATCACATTATAATGAAACTCAAAGCATATCTAATTCTCAATTAATTTATATAGAAATTTACCAGACTATATAAACTCAAATGATACAGGAACTGACCTTGGGTCATACATACTCATGAACTCTAAATGCCACTACTAGCCTAGATTCCATGTTTATATCCCACAGTAGCAACCAAAGATGAAAATAATTAAAGAGGACATTAATGAAAGTACCACACCTTGTCAAAGAGTGAGAAAAAGAAGGCATTTCCATCTTGAAGAAAATTTCTCACAACTACACAATAATAATGTAAAACAAAACAATTTCACCCCAGTTTTACTAAAAATTTATGATTTTATAACAAATTAAAAATTCCTAGAAATCGATATAAACAGTTTTTATCACACACTCAATCCTATATGGAATTATAGATATCAAGAAAAGAAGGTGCAAACTTTTCACCGATTAAAAGATCCAAGTTTATTATTTTTGTATTAATTTAGGTAAATATTTCCATGTCAGTTTGAGGCATGTATGTGACACAATCCATCTCATTAACCATAGGTTGTAAGAGTACCAACAAAGGATCAAAGAATAACACTTTTCTTATAAATTTTAATACCTTTGAATAGTCCTATAGGTTGTAAGAGTACCAACAAAGGATCAAAGAATAACACCTTTCTTATAAATTTTAATACCTTTGATTAGTCCTAATAGTGGTTGAAGGCCACCATTTAGCTTATAAAAAGGATGGACATTGAACAAGTTCATGAGTCATCATTGATAAGGATTTCAAAATAATTTCCAGTATTATTGTTATTTTTTGAGACTAACTAGTCAGCATCAAAAGGCAAGCATCTCAAGAGGTATAATCCTAAAAATTGTCACTAAAAAGGGAAAAACTATGAAGTGGATATACAAGTTAAAATTCCACCATATAAGAAATATTCTCTACTCAAAACAACCCATGGTGTTCAGTAAAATAACCACGTGATTTATTTTTAGGTTACATCATAATCATTATTTTCCTTTCTTCCTTGGTCACTTGTCACAAAACTATTTATTATTGAGCTGCAAACTCTGTCTATGTTGATTAAAGGAATATAATGTTAACATTTGAAATAAATGCAATCAAACTTAGATCAAGATATTTAGTCAAAAAACAATATTGTAGAAACATTCTTGATATTTTGACAACAACAAAAGACACATGAGCTTGATATTTTGGATTTCCAAGTGGAACCAAGTATTTTCCTTGGAACCAAAACCATGTTATACTATCAAGGTTTCCTTATCCAAGAATAAGGAGATGAGCAAACATGTGCAAAGTTTGGACAGCAATGAAATTCCTGTGAAACATTTTTAAAATGATTCCCAGCATTTCCCCCAAAAAGGCCCATCACTAGGAAACATTTCTGCCCCATCTCCTGGGTATTTCTTGAAAACGATAGAATTTCCTAGAGTTCTAAAAAGTTTTATTTTACTGTATTTAATGGAAAGGGCCACTATGATACCATAAATGGAATATAGAATTACAATAAATATTGCATGCACATGCAAAAATAGATATGAGATCTCATACTTTATCAAAAATTAAAAAGAAAAAAGCATATTCAGTCTATAGATATATTGTAAATCACTCATTTTTTCTTAATTGTTTCCAATAAAGAGATATTCAATTTTCTTTGTTAGCTTTTTACTGTAAATATTCATAGAAGCATCTCCTTTCCGATATTTCCAACAATCACTGTGTTTAGTGAGATATGTTTATGGAGAAATTTGTTATGCTTATTTAGAAAGTTTTTTGAATCTCCATTTTTTTCACATTCCTCAATCTTTAATTCGTTATTAAAAATTTCGTGAGACGTGTATCTTCTGTATTGCATGCCTCCATGGAATATCATAAAGGAAACTACCATACACAAGACCACTGAATATATGTTTGATAATTTCCTTCTTGATGATCTTGGTTAGTACTACTTAAGAGTCTTATTATTTTAGTTTTGACCATTTGGATTCTGTATTCAATCATAATATAATCAGTTTCATTTTCACTACCTGATTTCAAATTAAAATAAATTATGAATGAATAGTGAAAATCATGAATCTATTAGATGCATTAAATCACAATATAGATGATATCATATAATTATATTAATATACAAAAAATGACCACAAAAGTAGGTCCATGCAACTAAAAGGTACACCCACTGCAAATACAGTATGGGAATGAAAAAGAAAGTCTTATATGAATAGGTAATTCATGTGGTGTGTTATTCTTGGAACACCTTATTTGGAGTCTATCTTAGAACTTAGGATGGGGCATCCCACTTCCTACATGATGGGGAGCCTTTTCCTTGGCACACGAGAGGGCTTGACACACTTTTAGACCATTCCTTCTCACTATTGGACCGATATTCATCCCTTTGGACTATTGACATGTGATCTACAACTTTCTTGATGAAATTGGAGAACATTCTAGGAGATCCATACCACATGTGTGAGGGTTTGGAGGACTCTACTTGCATGGCCCATTGCTAGAAATTAGCACATACTTCATGGAGACTGCTCCTTTCTTTTGGTAATTCATCACTCATTTCTTTGGAATTGGACAAGATGTCACCCTTGGAAGCATCATTTGTACCACATGAGTGGTTTCTAGTGGATATCTCTAGTTTGTTGGATCATATCATTGTATTTGGTTACCAATTGGACCATGTCTAGTGGAGTTCCCCCTTCTTTAGGCATATTTTGTAATTTTATCATGTATTTGATTATTGACTATGAGGAGTGTCGCCTTTGTCTTGGGACTTTAATTAGAGTTTTGGATTTGTTACTCTAACCCCTTCATTATTTATGAGTTTTTGACCATGTCAAAGGTATTTGTTCTCCTCCTTAGGATAGATCTAGGGTTTCATGCCAATATATTATCATTTTATTTAGAGGGTTGTTGAGCTATTTCCTACTAAGAGGATCCCCTCTCATTTGTATCTAGTTGTTATTGATGGGAGAATAAAGCTATATTTTTCATCAAATGATCTTGGTTTTATTTGGATATATTGTACACATGTGAGTCATATATTGGTGAAGCCATTCTTGAGATAAAATGTATGTTCTCTCATTATCAAATTTCTAGATCTAGTCCATAAGAAGGGTAGACGTGCTCCAATGAAATTTGGAATTAAGTAGTTAAATATATTTAGTTGTTCTATGTTCTAGTCTTGTATCCTACTTGTGATTTCCATCCTTAAGAGGTTTTCAATTTAAACTATTGATAGGTTATGGTATATGCTAGGATCTAGTCATTGAAGGTTTGTACTTGTAGGGTGACTCTTCCTTGGAAGGATTTGCATGGAACCCTTGCTAACACCCATTTTGTATGGGTGTACACATGTGATTCTAATTCACACCCTTCAAGGGGATAGTTTGTCTTCATTGTGGTGATTGAAAACAAGCCTCAATCAATTTTTTTGATCAAGCAATAGTTTGGCATCTATTCCAACATTCCTACAATAGTAAGAGCTTCTTGTTTTGAAATTTTGGTGCCATGAACAATCCTAGAGTAGAAACACATTTTTGAATGTTAGTCATCCTAAGTGAATCTTAGAATAAATCAAACAATTTTGTGGGTCCTATATTTATTCTTGGTCACCTATAGCAGTCTTTGTCAAGCATAAAATCATCTTACAAGAATGTCTCTTCCTTATCTAACAAATTGGATCCCTGTGCAGCAAACATTTCATGCCCAAAATGAGGGTCTTATAGAGTTGATTGCACAGTGGTATCTATCCAGCAATAAAGAATCAAGGGAAAGGATACATTTGAACTTTTAATTCATCCTAAATATGACAAAATGTAGCCACAAATGACACATTATAGTACCAAACTAGGTAGTGTTTTGTATGATGGTTGGTTGTAGACAATTCTACTATAGACAATTTGCAGAAAGTAAAAAGAAAATTATGGATACAAAAAATTCTGCTTACATAATATTGAGTAAAAATACCTTGGAAACAAATATGAAGCAATTGATTTGTAACAAAAGTATTCAATGAGAGAACAAATTCTTCATATGCATCTACCACAGTTGGAACCTTGAATGGAACACCAAGCAACTTTAACATTAGACATATATGAAAATTTGTGAGCACATACAAACAAAACAATAGTGATTTACTATTACAAAGGCATGGTACCCTATCAAATAGTAAATATATTGCAACTCTTACATTAAAATTATAATTTCCATGTATGGTTCACATCTCCCAAGGTTAGCAATAATCATGAAGTATAAATAAAATGAATAGAAAGAAACAAAATTTTCACATACTAGTACGACTCACACTTCCAAAGACTTGGCATCAAGACAACGAATTTTTTCTTGTAGGTCAAGGTCATCCATTTCTTCATGAGCTACAACATCTATGGATATCTTTACCTAACCATCAAAATAAATAGCCACAACCTTCTCATAATCCTCACAATTTCACTTCTTAGCCTTATTTGTAGGAATTGTAACCATGACCTGATGTTGAAAACCATCACCAAAAAGATGTGCATCTTTAAAATAACCATGAATGATAAAAACATACCACTAAAAAAAATTTGTTTCCAATGATAGAAGCATACAGCTAATTATTGAAACTTGTTGTCAATTTATTCCAGTGCTAAAGACATGTGTAAAGTTATTTCAATAAGACTAAATCTCTTGTAATTAAGAATATATATATATATATATATATATATATATTCCCATCTTAAAATGCAAGGATAATCAATGTGTACATACATATAAGGCAGACCCATGTTTGATAAAATCTCATGAAAACTGATACTTATGTATCAAACATGCATGAGTGTGTATCAATGATGAAAAAACATAAGTGCATACAAATGGAAAAATGTACTGATTTGTTTTAGTGGGAGATTTCCCCATGTGTTATTTAATATTTTTGTAGGTATGAAAACGAATTCTAAAAATATGCCTCTTTTACATAGAAATGTGGCATGCATATGGTTTCAATATCGCTTAAAAGACTATATTATTCGTGTGGTCTAAATGATTCTTAAGAGATGTCAAACATGTCTCCTAAACATAACTTAAGAGACGCCATTCATGTTTCCTACACATCCTTCACTTGGATTAAACATGCAAAGAACATAAATTACCAAGAATAGTGGCAAATGACAAATATGAGGCAAACAAACAATCATACATGGATATGAGCAATCAAAGGGGGGCATGAATCAATGGGAAAAAAGTAAAGAGTTTGTGAGAAGCTACATAATCAACCAGTAAAGAATAAAAATCCATGTAGCCATTAATATCAATCAACCAATGTAGTAGGGTATTAGAGTGAGTAATAATTTCATCAAGAACCTTTGTGTGTTGGACCAAGGTGTAAAATATCTTGGTTTCTTATTAAAACCAAATGGCTATTATTATGAAGACTAGACTTGGTTATACAAAAAAGTAGAAGCTATAATTTGTATTTTTTGTTGGAGATGGTTATCTTGAAGAGGTTGCTTGGAATTAGTTAAGGTATTTTTTGAAATTAGTCCTATGCATATATGTCAATAGCTAAGATACCTGAGTGAATTCTCAATAAAATCATTGATGGAAGGTTTAAATACCTCATTAAGCTCATCCTTGTTTAGAAAATAAATTAATATTCTCTACTGAACACAACCATCCATGTGAAGGTGGAAGCTCTTATGTTCCCTTACCCCCCCCCACTCACATCACTCTCAATTCCCCATACCCAATGCATGTACTAGAAAAAAATATTAAATTATATGAAAAAATGTGGATTTTATTTATTATAAAAAACAAGAATAGATAGTGTTTATTCGGTCACTTATTTCTGTTTTTTTTTTCCTTTTACAAAATCAGCAAGCAACTCATCTTCTACAACTTTTCGTTTAGTTCTCACTGCATCTAAAACTTGTCGTATTGTCTTCCTAGTACAGTACTCACGGCGTGGATGATGTTGCAAGGGGTTGGGTTTCGCTACAATAATGTAAAAATATTAAATTGATATCTTATGATATTATATTGACAAGTTTTTCATCAAAAAAAAATATTACGAAGGTGTTTTTTACCTGATGTGGCCACATCATCTACTTCATGTCCTTGTATAGGCTCATCTTGAATAGTATGAGCCTCTACATTCTCTATAGTTGAAAAATGAAAAAGTACAATTAATATTCATCATTTTCAATGAAAATTTTAAATTGTAGCATATGAGTTCATTCATTACCAGGATTCAAAGAATGGCCTTCAATAGGTTGTTCTCCATCCTCGGCATTAGGTGGATTATTGATTTCCTACTCAAAATTGAGTCAATATTTTATTGCAAATAGTTATAACGAATAGACTGCACAAGTAATCATTCTTAAATAAACTTCATTGATTTTATATGCATTCACACAAGATGGATCACCAAAAGACAGTGTTTGCCGAGAAAATAATTTTCATCGTTCAACAACAACTCCAAATCCATGTTGGAAGCCAATCTTCAAGTCTTCCTCTTTGGGAACTTCATTGAATCAATCATCCTACATATTTGCGTAATGTAATGAATTTACCTTTTACATTTCAATAAAATGAAAAATAAGCTTCAATTTATTGTTTGGATGTAATATTGGTTTTTTATACTTACAATTCGTGTCGCCAAATTGGAATAACCACCAGGACCAAGCTTCTGCTATCCAATTTTTTATTTTCTTTACTTTGTGGCATTTGATGTGTCTGACAACCCGATGTTTCAAATTTGATCTAAAAATTAATAATAATAATGTTTATAATAACATTGCTGAAATTATTGCATACCTTCATGTGCATGGTGGTAGATTTCCATATTCTACTAGGGATTT
Organism: Pseudotsuga menziesii; assembly: GCA_001517045.1. Classification (NCBI taxonomy): domain Eukaryota; kingdom Viridiplantae; phylum Streptophyta; class Pinopsida; order Pinales; family Pinaceae; genus Pseudotsuga; species Pseudotsuga menziesii. Next base: position 200,273 of record LPNX010207521.1, read on the forward strand.
CCACTCTCTTGTTGGAATCATTAGAGGGCACTCATACCTAGGTTTCCTTGCTATATGAAACATAAATTGGTCCCTCACAACCTTCATATGTTGGCAAGCTATTGAAGGTCTCGCTGCCGAACATGCCAACCAAGCGATTAGTGAGCTCATATTTAATTTTTTTATTGTTTATCCCACCTTGTACGGATGTTGGGCCAAAATATATTCAATGAGATATCATTTAGATGTTTATAAAAACATCATTTCCTGCAAGATGATCATGTCATCATTAGTTGATAAACAATGTTTTTTATTATATTATAATTAAATTATAGACAATAAGTTAAACAATGTATACATACCTGGGATCTTCCTTATCTTTATGGAAACAATATTTTCGTCCACCAAAATTTTTGTCTCTAGTGTACCAGTGCTAGTGACATGGGAAGATCCAGGAAATGTTGCTCGAGCATTATCATTGCTAATCCCTACATTGACCCCTTTTTCTGTACCATCTGGTGTGCACTAGCCACTAGCGGGTTCACTCACATATGTCATCAGGGGTGTCACAGAATTTGTTGTCAAATATTCAGTCGAAAAAAATGGAACATGAGATGTAAGTGGAGTCATATTCTCATGTGACTCTCCATGAGCATCACTAATACCAACAACGCCCTCACCACTAGTGTGTGGGCGCAAAAAATCATTTAGAGACAAACAAATTGTTAGTTCATAATCATATACAAGTACAAATTATAAAACCATAAATGGATTTATATTCTAATTCAAGATCCTAGAAATTAATTTCAAGGCCTTATATATCTTCACCATACCATTAAACTTTGCTTTAGTCTTGTTTTTCTGCAGTTGAATGAATGACAAACGAAGGATATCCACATTATTTTTTTAAGGTCCTCACTATCGTTTTAATTGGGTATAGAGAATATACAATGTTATCATCACGCATGATCTCATCCAAATCAATATTAATTGATCTATCTGATGCTAGATCAAATGATGAATCGGTAACTTGCAACAAAAATATATAAAACATTACTAAAATGAAGCAATATACCGAGGAAAACAACATAATAAAATTACATATTGCTCATGTTCGATTTCAAAAATTACAATTGCATATACCTACTTCCTTGAGGATGGAGTCGTTTGATCCACAGACGAGGCCTTGCCCCGATCATCACCCTACAACAAAAATGTAGAAAACATTATCATAATGAAAGTAATATATAACACAAGAAAAATACCTAACATTAAAAACATATTGGTCATATTATCTTTGTGCAATTAGAAATAGGTATACATGTTGAATCAAGGAATGTGTACTCATCTGATCAACAGTTGGGGACTTTCCCTGATCACTTCCCTCGAATAATTAATTGTATAAAATATTATCGAAAAGATACTAGTGTACTCATGAAAAAAACCTAATCAGTTTCCTGTGATGAAAAATAGATAATTCAATATCGAAATGAACCCAATATACTCATGAAAAGTAAATAATAATAAAACATATTGTGCATATTATAGTAGTAAAATAACAATGAGGTATATATGCTACCTCGAGGAAGGTACTATTTGATCTACTAGTGATAGGGATCTACCCCAATCAACAACCTGCAACAAAAATATAGATAACACTATCTAAACAGAATGATTGTACTCATGAAAAAACATAAAAGATAAAAAATTTGTTCATATTATATTTGTACAATTACAATGATGTATACATGATTTCTCGAGGATGGTGTACTTTGATTATCTATTGGGGAGATGTCTCGATCTCTGCCCTACATCTTAAATATAGAAAATTTTAATGAAATTGGAACAATAGACTACCAAAAAAATACATAAGATATTAGATTCAGCCACATTAAAGGTTGGGTAAATTGTTATATGTATCACTCCCATAGTGACCATGTTTGTATCTATTCGATTCAAATTGTAATTAATAAGCAACTCTTCCCCTACAACTATTGATTTAATGGCACATACAAAAACATGGTTTCCTTCAAGCCCCTAAAATATGTAATCGGGTTGCTTAAGTGTAGACCCTGGTTGTGTATTGTTTATAAACCCTGCAATATCCGTTATAGCTTTTGGCCTTTCATCAATGTATAACATCACTCCTTTATTTTGATCCTTATCTTTAAGCTGTAAATAATTTGAAGATAATTTGTATCTGTGCATACTTCTTGTATATTGGACCAGTCGCATCCAATCTCTGTAGTTGTAATATGGTCCAACATACTCCATCAATTTTGTACATTTGTCGTAACTGACCATTGTGTCATCCATGCAAAACAACCTCAAACCATGTAATGATGATGGTTCAATTTGATATATCCTCTCATTCACACAAAAAATATGTATTTAGTTGAGGAAGATCCTTGGGTACCGATTGTTTCACTATATGTTTGTACCTTAAGGGAACCTCCATGTTGCATATGGTCTCATCATCATAAGAACCTGAATCCCCTTCAACGAGAAATAATTGCATGCGTTTTTGGAATTTTCTTCTGATATTTTGACATATAGTTGATATACCTATTGTAGACCTTATGGATGTCTCACTTTCCTCTTATCTTCTTAAACTCCCCTCGCTCAAGGAAGATAAATCTAACAAATATTTTTTTGGTTATTCCTGCAACATAGGAAACATCATTCAAGATTACATATCATGCATTTATTTCTCATGAAGTGTGTCTTGAATCAATAGTGAGGTTTATGGCTATTGTTTTCCATGAATTTTTAGATATTTTGATTATTCTAGGACATTGAAAAATTTAGAAAAATAAATTTCCATGTCCAAAGAATTAGAATCTTTCAATGTTCCCTTATCCTCTACATGGGGATAACATTGTGATCATGAGGATTGTATGGATAGGTATGTAAGGAAAATAAAATCAAGTTTTATTTTGTATAGTAATATTTTAGGCATCTAATAAAATTAACAACACCCCATACCACCATGTATGAGTTCTTGAAAGTATCGTTGGCCTCCTACAAGGTGGAATGTGGGTGTCGCTGGGCATTTTTCACCACTAGTTATGGGTTTTGGGTAACCTAATGGGGGATGGTTGTGTGAAAAATGTGGAACCTAGTACCTAAAGAATAATTTATGACTCTAATACAAAGATAGATCCAGAGAAGTACCGCTGTAATAAATTCCTACATAATTTTCATCTCTTTTAACTTTAACACTACATTGGTCACTACATTAAATTTGGTCCTTGAGATGAGTTACCAATTCCAAAGTACATAGAATAAACAGTAACAAAATTACAATGAAGTTTAACTAATGAAAAATAAATAAAGAAAAATAGTATTGCTAGTTAGATCTGGTTTGGATCTTCCTTATACTCAAACATTTTGAGTGAGTTCTTGTAACTATAAGGAAAAGCTGTCAGAATACATACCTTAAAAGAGGTGGAGAGAGAGAGTTAGAGTGTTGACGGTTTAAGTTCATATTTCACGGTTGGAGATCATGGTTCACATTTCACAACACAAGTTTCACAACCTGAAAAGAGGTACCATATGACCTTTTGTACCTTACTTTAAGTATACTCAACTTTACAACACCAATAACCCTATGCGTCCAAAAAATAGTATATCTATACTTCTTTCATGTCAATATACTCCAAGAGTGAAGTTATGAACATAATATATAAACTTGGTAAGTCTTCTAGAATGGTCATTTAAGCAACCCTAGGTTTTAGAGTGGTTACCATAATAAAAACATAAAATAAAGTTGAGTACACTTAGAGTAAGGTACCAAAGGTCATGTGGTTGCATAACAATAAAACAATAAAAATAATAAGGATAAGTCATCGTACCAAAGGTGGTAAAAGTACCACATGCAATAAGAGTGTTAGGACCAAGTAGAAGATGAAGGACCATAATTCAACCAAAGGAGTCAGAACAAGATGGTAAGGCAACCCCCACCCACAATACCAAGGTGTACAATAAAGGTGGAGAAGCAACCCCTTTTACCCATAGGACCAACAAGACCAATGAATTTAATCTTTTCTCTCTCTCAAGGTATATTGTCACATATATTTTTATCAACATTTTATAAGCATAAGTAAATAACAAAGCTAGATCCAGAAAAGTACTAATGTAATAAATATAAACATAATTTTCATCTCTTTCAACTTTAACACTCCACTAGTCACTGCATTAAAGTTGGTCCTTGAGATGAGTTATCAATTCCAATGTATAGAACATAAACTATAACAAAATTACAATGAATTTTAACTAATGAATAGTAATTAAAGAACAATAATAATGCTAGATAGATCTGGTTTGAATATTCCTATACTCGGACATTTTGAGTAAGCTCTTGTCACTATAAGGACAAGCTGTTAGAATACACACCTTGAGAGAGAGAGTTAGATTGTTGATGGTTTAGGTTCACATTCCACGGTTGTAGCTCACTGGTTGGAGATCATGGTTCACATTTCACAACCCAAATCTAGCAACCCTAGAAGAGGTACCATATGACCTTTGGTGCCCTAATTTAAGTGTACTCAACTTTACAACATCAATAACCCTATGCATCCAACAAATATAAGATCTATACTTATTTCCAGCCAAGATACTCCAAGAGTGAAGTTATGAGCATAATATATAAACTTGGCAAGTATTCTAGAATAGTCACTTAGGAAACCCTAGGTTTTAACGTGGTTACCATAATAAAACATAAAATAAAGTTGAGTAAACTTAAAGTGGGTACCAAAGGTCATGTGGTCACATACCAATAAAACAATAAAAGTGATAAGTTTATGTCATCATACTAAAGGTGGTCAAGGTACCACACATAATAAGGGCGCTAGGACCAACTAGAAGATGAAGAAACATAAGTAAACCAAAGGGGTCACAACAATATGGTAAGGAAATCCCCATACCCACATTACCAAGGTGTACCGTAAAGGTGGAGAAACAACCCCTTTTAACCATAGGACCAACAATACCAATGACTTTAATATTTTTTCTCTCTCAAGGTATATTGTCACATATATTTTTATCTCCTTTGTATAACATAAGTAAATAACAAAGCTATATCCAAAAAAGTATTGTTGTAATAAATTCAAACATGATTTTAATCTCTTTCTAATTTAATGCTCCACTGGTCACTGTGTTAAAGTTTTTCCTTTACATGAGTTATCAATTCCAATGTACAGAACATAAACAGTAGAAAAATTACGTCAAGTTTAACCAATGAACAATAATTAAAGAACAATAGTAAAGCTAGATAGATTTGTTTTGGATATGACTTATACTCAAACAATTTGAGCAAGTTTTTTTCACTGTAAGGACAAGCTATCATAATACATACCTTGAGAGATATATATTTATATTGTTGATGGTTTAGGTTCAAATTTCATGGTTGCAACTCACTGATTGGAGATCACAGATCACATTTCACGACACAAGTCTAGCATCCTTAGAAGAGGTACCATATGAACTTCGGTACCTACTTTAAGTGCAATCAAATTTATAGAAGCAATAACCTTATGCATCCAACAAATATAAGATCTATACTTCTTCCATGCCAAGATACTACAAGAGTGAAGTTAAGAACTTAATATATAAACTTGGAAAGTATTCTAGAATTGTCACTTAGGACACCCTAGGTTTTAGGGTGGTTACCATAATAAAACATAAAATAAAGTTGAGTACGCTTAGATTAGGGAATCAAAGGTCATGTGGTCACATAACAATAAAACAATAAAATTAATAATTTTAATTCATCATACCAAAGGTGGTCAAGGTTCCACACACAATAAGGGTGTTAGGACCAAGTAGAAGATGAAGGACCATAAGTCAACCAAAGGGGTCACAAGAATATGGTAAGGAAAACCCCATACCCATAATACCAAGGTGTACCGTAAAGGTGAAAAAACAACCCCTTTTACCCATAGGAACCAACAAGACCAATGACTCTAATGTTTTCTCTCTCTCACGGTATATTGTCATAGTATATTTTTATTTTCACTGTATAAGCATAAGCAAATAACAAAGCTAGATCTAGAAAAGTACTGATATAATAAATTTTAACATAATTTTCATCTCTTTCAAATTTAACACTTTACTGGTCACTTCATTACAGTTGGTCCTTGAGATGAGTTATCAACTCCAATGTAAAGAACATAAACATTAACAAAATCCCTTCAAGTTTAACTAATGAACAATAATTAAAGAAAAATAGTAATGTTAGATAGATATGGTTTGGATATTCCTTATACTAAGACATTTTTAGTAATCTCTTGTCAATGTAAGGATAAGCTATAAGCTGTAAGAATGCATATCTAGAGATAGATAGATAGAGAGAGAGAGAGAGAGAGAGAGAGAGAGAGAGAGAGAGAGAGAGAGAGAGAGAGAGAGAGATTGTTGATGGTTTAGGTTCACATTTCACTGTTGTAGCTCATTGGTTCAAGATCACAAATCACATTTCACAACACAAGTCAAGCATCCCTAGAAGAGGTACCATATGACCTTTGGTATGCTACTTTAGGTGTACTCAAATTTACAATCTCGTGATGGAGAAGTGCCAAATCTAGTGATAACAACCGGTTCTCTAGGAGTCATCAAATCTGGCTTCTCCCTTTCACTATCAAGATGTGAGAATCATAATTTGGGTTCTCCATCATGGATACTCATTCTCATCTATGTCTGAAGCTTTTGTTTGACACATTAATGTAAATAAGATATATTATATTTAGGAGTCTACACATCTCTCAAAATAGTATTAAGGCATCTATTTTTTCTTCTTCCCAAGAGGCATAGGAACCTACCAAACTATTCTCTTTCAGGCTCATCCATCAGAATGACTCCTCATTCATATATTTCTTTACTTGTAGGTCAAGGCATATGAATTTTCCCTACAAGAAAAAATATTATCATGATTAATAACTTTTCATAATTGAGAAATATAATCACATGACAATTTTCAACATACTAGCAATAGTTTACATAGTTATGTACATAGATTAAATCAATGTTTTTACATAACCCCATTCATATGTCATGCCATGTTTTTCATCCCTATATTAGTCCAAAATTAATATTTATTAACTAAATATGCAGCCCCATATTCATATCTCACGAGGAAATCATGTAGCCCTCTATCTAATATATTATGACCAATCATGTAGTCCCATGTTCATGGCTTATGAAGCAAGCATGCATCCCTATATATCATTTCTTATGAAGGAATTATTCATGTTCATATAAGTCCTATATAATTTTATATGAGTCTTACATAATTATTATATCATTCCTATATCATATCACATAATATGAACTCATGAGATTGATAGCATGCCAATAAAGAGAGAAAACAATGTACATGCTCAACACAATTCCAAGTCTAGGAATATAGATCTCTATATTAATGAAACATATTTAAAAAAAATAGATATGATTTATGACAACATATAACAATCAAAATATAAAGTACTCATATTTATTTTTGTGTGGGCTCCCTCTTGTCTGCACCCTTGCAAAGATAGTTGGAGTCTTTCTTTATTCACTGCAAATTTAAACATTGCAAAAACTTACTGCATGTATTAGATAGTGATTCTTTGCATGGGAATAAGTATCCCATGCAATCAAGAATGAATTCTCTTCTTCACTGAAGATTTTTTTTTTATCATCCTCTTCCTTGGATTATTTCTTTTGATAAGGTTCACCTCCTTCTATGGCAGTGAATGCACGAAGCCTTCCTTATTACTTATTTCTTGCATAAAACTCTTTCGTAAAGTGGACCTTATTTCCACACTAAAAGGATTCATACTTTGACTTATCAAAGTCCTTCTTCAACTTCATCTTCTTTCCATGAAATAATTTCTTGGGAGTGAATGGCTTCCTCCCTTTCTTCATTCTTGTCGTGAGGGAAATATTCTCCTCTTTAGTGCACACACTCTTGCTTTGGATGTTCCCTTATTCTTGGATGAAATAATGCCATAGTATTTTGGATTTGGGATGATCTTATATTCCATTTACTATTGCTAATATAGTCTCCCATGAGGAAGAGATTCCATCGATGGCAGTTTGAAGAAGGCCATCCTCATCCGTCACCACATCGATGCTTGCAAGTTGATCTTTCACTTGTGAAATATTTGTGAAGAATGATGCTACGGTCTCATCCTTTTCCATATTTAGGTTTTGTAAATTGTTATTCAAAACCCTCTTTTGAGTGGGATCCTTCTTTTCATACAATTTCATAACTATTTCAAAACACTATTTTTTCATCTTCAATGGTGTGATCACCGACATGAGATTGTCGTTCACAGAGTCATATATAATCCTCTTTTCCTTTGGTTGATTCTTCTTGTAATTTATTCTTGTTGTATTAGTGGTAGGATCCTATACCAAGGAATTCCTGAATGAATCAAGATCATGCTCCTCAAGCATATTCAACACTCTTTCCTTCCATGTGTTGAAGTTCGAAGTACCCTCAAGACCATCTTCTGATCGAATGGAGATTGATGTCATAGACACAATATTTTTCTCAATTATTCAATATCTATAGAGTCTTATATTTCTGCACACAACTAATCTCTTTCATGCCCTACGCTTTTATACCATGTTCATGTTTGAGCAAAATCGGGGTTGCTTGAACTTTAAAAAAAATTTGAAACAATTTCAACACTTTATGAAACTTTAAATCAGCCACATAAGAAAATTTATATCATCTCCGTAATCAACTTTATATCAGAAATATATGAATATTTAAATGATCCACATATAATTCTTTATATCAAAAATATATGAATTTTCAAGAATAAATCAACCACATAAAAACAATCACCATAAGAGACAAGATATACCCTGGGAAAACCCTCCAAACACGGAGGATGAAAAACCCAACTATTCTTTGAGTATGATAGATATATTTGCAGAGAATTGTTTACAACACATCAGCATATTGTCTAATAAGAGATATCTCCACAACAATAAAGAATATAGATCCAAAGCAACCCTGCAAAAACAATTCAATGCAAACTTTGTTGAACTTGCCATATGCCTCGCATATTAATAATAAGACAAAACAACCTAGCATGCAAAAGGGGGAGAATTGGAGGCTCAGTAAACACATTGAGATCATACATGGTGCATTGGTTGAGAGTAGCATGTGCTAGAACTCCTATCATGCAGACATTAGTGCCCTCCTAAACTCCAGTTCCCAACTAACACTTCAGATTCTTTTGCATGCACAAGATATGTGCCCTCCTTATTTATTTAGATTTAACTGGATGCTAACTGACATGAAATTAACATGAGTTATTTGAATTAAATGTGAAATGAACTTATATGAAGTGAAATGAGCTGAACTGAATTGAATGTGAACTGATTGAAATGAACTCAATCTTTCACTAAATGTTAGGAGACTAACTGAAAGTATTTGGTACTTCAAAATCAGTGTCACACATGTATAAACACTTTGCATGAATTAAGGAGACATTCCTTCTTGAACTGACATATTATTTATTTACAACTTAGGATTAGCTGAAGTCCTCATAATTCGAGTTCACTTGAGGCATACATGTGCAATTCAAATCCATTCTCTTTATCTATGTCATATCTCATTATCATTAATTAAATGCTGCATGGTTCATATGTGTATTAATTAATTCACCATCTTATCATATCATACTCAGAATAATTGTTCCATACTAATTATCATATGTATTACCCCAGGTTATATATTCATATGCTAAAATAATTCACTCTAGGGGTAGCTAATCCCTAAAGGAGACTTATAGCACGTAGTGACCATGACTAGAAATACATCACATAGTATATCCTTGTGACTTGATACAACAAAAGTCTCCAGTATTGATACAACACAAGACCATATCTAGTTAAGGAGATCATATCATAGGGTACCATCTATGAGAATCATTTGACTTGATACAACACAAGTGTGCAATCTTGATACAACACAAGACCTGTCTTGATACAACAAAAGACTCCAATATTAATACAACACAATATTGCAATCTTGATAAAACTAAAGATCACAGTACATGCATCCCACCTCAATACATGAGGACATAGATAATATTTGATACAACACAATGTCTTGACTTGATACCACACAAGTCCTTAACTTCATACGACACAAGTTTCTAACTTGATACAAAATAAATCCCTAACTTGATACCACATAAGTCTATAACTTGATACAACACAAGTTTCTGACTTGGTATAACACATGTCCTTGACTTGATACAACACAAGTCTAGAGAATGAATCCCGATGTTGTACATTTAACATATATCAAGGGATGTCAATTTTTTGGGTTGATAGCATTTTGGAAGGAAAATTTTCTAATTTTGTTGTTGATACTATCAAATCATATAGTGAAGCAGAGCGAGAGTTCTTTTGGGGACTGTGACGTAGATACATGAACTCTTTAAAATTATGGATTATATGGTGTTGTGTAAAAAAGGTGTTTTGAGAATGAAATCCAATGAGTAATGTGATTGCATGTAGAGGGAATGGGTATCGAATGGAAAAAGGTGTTTGGCGAATGTGCGAGATAAAAGGAAATGATCTAGGGAGAAGTAAGTGAGATAGACAAAGAGTGTGGCCACTTGAGGAGTAGGAAGAGATTTTGGTCGAACGAGAGGATAAGGACTATGACTAGGAGAGAGAGTTGTAATGCAACAGGAAGGGGAGACTATGAATTGGTAACACAACTTGGCGAGGAGTCTGGTGATGAAGAAAAAGATTACTAGATTGTTTCGGAGGAGGAACAACCTCCATATCTACACTAGACCCGAGGCTATGACATACCCATGACCCTGTGTCCATATCCAAAAATAGAGGTAAGACACAAAGTTTGTCACAGTGTTTTCCAGCAAATCAAAATAGTAGTAATAACCAGAATAGTGTTACATCCAATAGTAAAGCTCCTAGTAGTACACTTGCAAATTAAAGTTTGTCAGCACCCCATAGACATAGAATGGTTGGGGACAATATGAAGTTTCATGTATTTAATGAAAATGGGTCATAGGATCTATAGAATCATTGATTCCTGCATGAATTTTTATGGATTGTTCGACAGGTCCAAGATGATTCCATAAAATGGGCCCAGATGATCATGACCTTCAAGGGTTGGGCGCTAGATTGGTACATGAATTTTTTTGTTATTACTCTGGGAACTTCTCAAAAGGAATTAGTTGAGATCATGACTGATTTGAAGAGAAATTTCAATCAACTGAATTCCAAGTCACAATGCATCACAAAATTTAAGGAGATCAAGCAGTAACCGACCGAATCCAAATGGGACTTCGACTAGAGATACAAAACTTTAACTTTAATGGCCAAGGTGATTTTCTGAATTTCTGATGTACAACATAAAGAGTGGTTTATAGGTGTGTTATTACCCCACATCCAATTACATTTAATGCAGTAGAAGATCATGTCTTAGTTTGAGGCATTAAAAATCTCGATGGAGTTGGAAGCTTCACCAATCAAAGAAACTGGTGTCAAGATGGTTCAAATTTAGTGGCAACTAGCTAATATTTCACTACAAATTTAGAGCATCAAGAAAAGAAATGAGGTTTGTGAAGAGATATGGCATACAATATTTAAGTCAGAAGGAAATCACAAGGATCAATGTCTGTATTTTCATGAATATCTTGCTACTGATGCACCAAACCCACTCAGTCAATTGGGTATGCCATGGTGTATATTTTTCCAAACTCGAGGCCACTGATTAGAAGAATGCTTGTATCTACATAAAATAGTAAGTATCGTTGCAATCCTATATTGTAAGATATGTCGATTTGTCTGGCATGATGAAAAGGATTGTTGGGCATACCAGTTTCTTTAGGAAATAATAGTTGATACTTACCTAATGAAGGGTGACGAGAAAATCCAAGATGAAAGAGAAAATGCATAGTTTAATCATCCTAGGGGTGGATTTTATGGATGGGGATGAGGAGGATTTGGTCGAGGTAGAGTTCAATTAATCTGTTATAAATGGTTCCAACTAGGATATTATACTAGAAATTTCCAGAATCCCACTTCAACATGTTCCTATTGCAAAGCGTTGTATCACACAATTGAAGATTGTCGGTAGCTTATTGCGAAGTGGAAAATAAAAACCAATCAGAATCAAAATCATCTCTAAAATTCAAACCAGAATGTTCAAAAGATTATGGTTGAGCCAAGGGATAAGCCACTGACTATCATTGTGGTAACTAGAGGAGGAGATGCAACAAGAGAATATAAAACGAGTCATCTATAGGATTCAAGAATATGACCAGTGATACAATGAGAGATACCTTTTGATGTCCAGAAATAGAAAGGGGTCTTCTTTGAGTCCTATAATGAATTTATGGGAAGAGGTAGTGGAGATTCAACTTCGAATGCTCCCCTACCTTTTTATTAGGGTCTTGTATACAACATGTCTCCCTACTTTAATCGATCCATCCCACAAAAGTAAGAGACAGTAACAAGCACAACAATAAAAGATAAGAGACAATGAATACAAATTTTTTACTTGGGGAAACCATAAAGGATAAAACCCTGCAACTTCCTCAGAGATAGAATCAGCACCAAAAGCAAAACCCCAAAAACAAAAATATGATCTCCCGATAGCAGTAGTCTCTCTCTCTCTTGTCCCCAGCAAGTTCTTCTCTCTCAGTTATGCGCTACAACTAAGTGTGAGTGAATGTGTGTTAAATAGAGAGGCTCACTCTCTATTTATACTAATTCCCGACTTGAAAATAACTCACTAGGGCTGACTTTTCTAGGAGAGTCTAATAACCCTAGTGCCCCACAACTACGGGGACTTTAACCCTTGATCAATAGGAGGGTTACCCACAATGAATTTACATGACTTTTTTACATTATTGAATCTCCCGATAGGAACATCGAGGCATGACTTGACTCAAATACATTACAGACACTTCCCGAAATAAACATCGGGGTACAATACATAAGATATACAAGTGAATACATTCTGAAGTTACAAATACATCAACACTCCCTCTTAACTAGGAAGGTATTCTCTCAACACAATTTATCAGCACAAGTCTTCTTCTCTGTATCATCTGGATTATCTTCATCCTTAAGTCATATTCATCTTCAAGTCATATTCATATTCAAGTCATCTTCATATTCAAGTCGTCTTCATCTTGGATCTGGATCATCACTCGATCTGGATCATTACTGGATCATCATCACTAGATCATCACTTGATCATCAACATGTCTGGATCATCATTGTTGGGTCATCACTAGGTCATCATCACTGGTGCTATCTCAATTCTACTCGTCATAGGAAGTTCTATAGAGCCAACCCTTTTTCATGCCGAATGTAGGCCTAGCCACCATGTAGGTCTTTATCGACAGGGCCAACCCTTTTTCATGCTGGATGCACATCTACAGAGCCATTTATTTTTCATACTGGATGTATCATCATAGAGCCAACCCTTTTTCATGCTAGATGTGGCACCAACACAGAGCCAGTCCTTTTTCATATTGGATGTGTCATCACAGAGCTAGTCCTTTTTCATACTAGATGTGGCATCTACACAGATCCAGTCCTTTTTCATACCAGATGTGTCATCACAGACCTAGTCCTTTTTCATACTAGATGTGGCATTTGCACAGAGCCAGTCCTTTTTCATACTGGATGTGTCATCAGAGAGCTAGTCCTTTTTCATACTAGATGTGGCATCTACATAGAGCCAGTCCTTTTTCATACTAGATGTGTCATCACAGAGCTAGTACTTTTTCATACTAGATGTGGCATCTACATAGAGCCAATCCTTTTTCATACTGGATGTGTCATCACATATATTTGACAATGGAAGGAACCAATCCTGTCATAATGTCGCGGCTCTTACATCTGACCATGGAAGGAACCAATCCTCTCACCATGTCAGAAAGGCACAACACTTACATCTAACCATGGAAGGAACCAATCCTCTCACCATGTTAGAAGGGCACAGCACTTACATCTAACCATGGAAGGAACCAATCCTCTCACCATGTTAGAAGGGCACATGGACTCATCACTTCCTCTTGGAAGTAACCTTGATATGGAGAACACCAAGATTCTTCATAAAGTATTGAAACTTCACTCTGACTAATGGCTTGGTCAATACATTAGCTATCTATTTGTCTGTGGCAACATACTGGAGCTTCACTGCTCCTCTCTGCACCATATCCCTAATATATTGATATTTGATCTCGATATGCTTCGACTTGTCATGGAACATTCGGTTCTCAGACAACTTCACACAACTCTGGTTGTCGTAATATACACAACTAGCATCCAACTAGAGATCAAATAAATTAGACAGTAGCTTCCTTAGCCATACTGCCTCACAACTAGATGAACAGGTTGCGACATACTCTGCTTCAGTGCCACACAAAGACTGTTTCCTGCTAAACCAAGAGATCACACTTGATCCCATACTGAAGCAGCACCCTGAAGTACTCTTTCTATCGATGGCACTTCCTACCCAATCTGAATCAACATAACCTTCCAGGTTAATCTTCTGATCATCCTTATACTTGAGCCCATAATCAACTGTACCCTTTAGGTACCTCAAAATATGCTTTGCAACAATCAAGTGAACATGTATCGGATCTTTCAGGAACTGGATCAAGGTGTTCATAGCAAAGCAAATATCTGGTCTCATATTCATCAGGTACATCAAGGATCCAATCATTTGACGATACAGCGTGGCATCAACCGACTTGTATGAAGCATCACTCAATAGCTTCAGGTTCGATGCCATAGGTGTAGTCATGGCCTTGCAGTCCATCATCTCGAATCTCTTCAGGATCTCTATTGCATACTTCCCTTGTCCGAGGGATATTCCATCCACATTCTGCCACACCTCCATGCCTAGAAAATAGTGCATCATACCCAAATATTTCATTTCAAACTCACCAGTAAGCTTCCTCTTCGTATCAGCAATCAACCCATCCATAACTGTTACAAATAGATCATCTACGTACAACAGGAGTATCACTGGATTCCCTTCTTCAACCTTGTAGTAAAGGTTGGAGTCTGCTTTACTCTTGGTAAAGCCCAAACTGGATAGGAAGCTATCAATTCTGTCGTACCATGTCTTGGGTGCCTGTTTCAAACCGTACAGGTCTTTCTTTAATTTACACACATGATTCTCTATGTCGTGTGTCTCAAAACTGAGTGGATGTTCCACATATACTTCCTCTTCTACTACACCATTCAAGAAATCTGTCTTGACATCCATCTGGTGTACTTTCCACTTCATTACTGCAGCTAAAGCAAGTACTGATATGATGGAAGTATATCTGGATACAGGAGGAAAGGTTTCTTCATAATATATTCCTTCTTTCTGGGAGAAACCACGAGCCACAAATCTTGCTTTATATTTCTCTATGCTACCATCTACAACATGCTTGATCTTATAGATCCATTTGGAAGTCACACAAACTTCCCCTCTGGTCTTGGGACAACATCCCAAACATCATTCTTCATGATCGATTGATACTCTTCAATCATAGCATCCATCCATTCTTTCTTTTCTGTCGCTTCTTCATAGTTAGAAGGTTCTTTATCAATAAAGTCACATAATAAGGCTACATAACCGGAACATGACCTGGTTCTTTTCCTTTCTTTGTGTGTTTCTTCTGGAGCCCCATATCTTTCTGCACCTTTGATAGATTCTCATACCCAAGCAGGTTTCTTCTTATGAGGATTCTTTTCCTGAGGTGGATCTATAGGTTCTTGAGGTTCTTCTACTTCTCGATCTTCTTCTGGAATTGCTTCGTTCATGGTTGTGCCATGAATTCTGGGTACTTTTGTTTCTTCAGATTCTTCAGCAGGTATTTTTTTGGATTTGTTGTAAGTTGAGTCTTCATCAAAGATTACGTTCCTGCTGATGTTGATCTTCTTGAATCCTGGAAAGTATATTCTGTAAGCCTTCGAGCTTTCAGAGTATCCCACAAATATACCCTTCTTTCTTGAAGGATCTAACGTTGTCCTCTTTTCATTTGGAATGTGTATGTACACTAGACAACAGAATATTCTAAGATGACTGACTTCTGGTTTCTTTTCATAAAAGAATTCTTCAGGTGTCTTGTTCTCGAGTTCTCTGTGTGGAGTACGATTATATACATACACAACTATTCTAGCAGCTTCTTCCCATATATGCATGGGAAGATCTTGATCATGAATCATTTCCCTTGCAACTTCCATGATTGTTCTATTCTTTCTTTCTGCAACCCCATTCTATTGTGGATTATATGGAGTGGTTAACTCCCTCTTAATCCCCAAGTCTTTGCATAATTCCTTGAATTCATTTGATGTGAATTCTCCACCATTGTCTGATCGAAAAATCTTGATCTTCTTTTCTGTGTAGTTTTCAATCAAGGTTTTGAATTCCTTGAACTTGCTAAATACTTTGTCTTTATTCTTCATTAAGTATATCCATGTCTTCCTAGAAAAATCATCAATGAAATAAACATAATATACATACCCGCTTAGAGAGATGGATGACATTGGACCGCATACATCAGAGTGGAGAATCTCCAAGATTTCTTTTGCCTTGCTCTCACTACTTGGAAATGACTTCTTCGTATTCTTTCCTTTCTCACATCCTTTGCATACACCTTCATGTTTTGTCTGCATTTCTGGAAGACCTTCAATAGCTTTTCTTGCAAGTGGTAGTGCCCTGTAATGCACATGTGCAAGCCTTCTATGCCAAAGTTCATTACGTTCTACTGAGTCATGAACCAAAGCTTGTTCTAGTTGGCCCTTTAATTTGTATAGTCCTCCTTCCTTCTCTCCAATTACTATTGCATCATCAATATTCTTTCCTTTTGGCCACATGAGGACTAGGCCATCTACAAATGCAACCCTCATGCCTTTCCCACCTAGTGCAGAGATGGAGAGAAGTTTCTTCTTTAGTCCTGGTACAAATAGGACATCCTTCATTTTCATAGACTTTCCAGAGTCTAGCTTGTAGGAGGATTCATCACTACCTTCTATTGGATACTAGTAGTCATCCCCAAGTTTCACCTTGTGGGGTGATTCATGTTCTGATAGTTTCATAAAGGATTCCTTAAATCCCGTCATGTGTTTGGAAGCACCACTATCTATAAGCCAATCATTGCTTCCATGTGATACAGTTCTCGTGAGGGCAGAGATCAGAACATATTCTTCATCACTTGAAGAGTCATCACTTTCTTGTTTGGCTCTCTTCTTGGGAGGTTCATCATCTTTTGCAGTGTGAGCATGCTATCTTTTCTTGTTTCCCTTTTTCTTGTGAGAGCTCCCTTTGTTTATAGGACAATATCTGGATATGTGTCCTTTATCATCACATGTGTAACATCTAATAGTAGATAGGTCTCTTCTAGAGTGTGAATGCTTACCTTTGGAGTGATGATGGTCCCTTCTGGTTTTCTTAGTATGGACTGTGAGAGCTTGATCTTCATTTCCCATCTTTTCTTCTTGAGCTACTATTCGAGCTTCTTCTTGTGAGAATTCCTCCCATAGTCTGCTAAATTTGATTAGCTTCTTCCTAGTACAGATTCCTTAAATGAAAGAGTCCCATTCCCTAAGAAGACCATTCAGGGTGGTCATCACAATTTTTGCATTCTCTACATCTTCATCTACTGTTTCCAGCTGTTCCTTGATCTGAAAGACCCTTGTGAAGTAAGACCGGATGGTCTCTGTATTCTGGATCTTTACATTCTTCAGTTGGTTTCTCATACTCATCTTTCGGCTTATGTTCTTTCCTTCAAACAGTTTGGTCAGGGCATCAAACATAGCTTTAGGTGTCTTTAGGGAGGACACCTGTGGTATGAGGTGATCCTTGATTGAATCAGCAATAATCCTCTTAGCCATGACCAATTTGTTCTTTTGTAAGTCCTTAGCCTCATCTCCCTCTGGAACTGGAACCTCCTCATTGATGTAGGAGTTCAACTCATTTTCATCTAGGACCAGGGAGATCCTATACTTCCAGGCTCGAAAGTTATCAGCTCCCTCAATATTTTCATCAAGCTTGGTATGATGAGACATCTTAACAGAGAACCTCAAATGGAAATACAAAATATTTATATCTTACTAGGTTAAGGTGTCCGAACTGGATCTGGAGCTGAATTTCTGCAGAGCTGGTTCCGGAGTAGATTAGGGTTTGACTTTCCTGAAGTTCTACCCAACCAAAAACTTTGATCTTGATCTCTAAACTTTGATTTTGGGGAGGATATCAATCCAAGCCTGGGCTCACTCAAAAATTCCACTTCTATGGAAAGCCCTAATTTCTGGCATTAGTGTCAGGTCAAAAACTGAAGATGCTCAGAATCAGATTTTGCTTCGATAGAAAGATGCGCCCTAGAGAGGAGAGTCAGCCCAACCTTCTTTTGCTGAAAATCTGTGAAGAGAGATCCAAAAATTAGGAAGCCCTAGTTTCCGCAGCTGCACAGTGTCTTCTTCTCAGGTTAGCTCTGATACCATGTTAGATTTTATCATTCAAGCTAGCATTATCTTAGGATCTTTTAACTGAGAGAATAACAAGCACAACGATCAAACATAAGAGACAATGAACAAGAAGTTTTTCCTCCGGGAAACCATAAAGGAGAAAACCCCACAATTTCCTCAGAGATAGAATCAGCACCAAAAGAAAAACCCCAAAAATAGAAAGATGATCTCCCGACAGCAGTAGTCTCTCTCTCTCTTGTCCCAGCAACTTCTTCTCTCTCAGTTATGCACTACAACTGAGTGTGAGTGAATGTGTGTTAAATAGAGAGGCTCACTCTCTATTTATACTAATTCCCGACTTGACAATAACTCACTAGGGTTGACTTCTCTAGGAGAGTCTAATAACCCTAGTGCCCCACAACTGCGGGGACTTTAACCCTTGATCAATAGGAGGGTTACCCACAATGAATTTACATGACTTATTTACATTATTGAATCTCCTGATAGGAACATCGGGGAATGACATGACTCAAATACATTACAGACACTTCCTGTGTCACATCCCCATCCCTTAAACCGGCGAGGAGGACGCGACCAACACACCAAACACGAGCAAACAACCCCATGAAGAAGAACAGTTATCAATGCTGAAATAAAGAGCTTAACAGAATGCATAACAAGAATACTAAGATGCATAATCCATCCTACAAGGACTCATAATTCATCAACATACAATGGAAGCAAACATATGCATTCCAGCCTTCAACATGTTCATCATAATTCATTTGACAACAGTATAAATTGCAGAGATGAAACAATCAGAATAACTTATCTTTTGATGAAGAACTTGCACCGCAACCAGCTACGTCACTGCAATGTTCAACCCAACAATAGGCCAGCGTGCTCATCAATCTCTCAGCAACACTGCCACCCCTGAGCTGGGCATGATTCCTCCAAGGATAAGGGTCAATTCAGGCTTACCCATAGCCAAGGGACTCAATCAGAAAACCAACACAGCTGGGTTTATCAGGCCATCAGCAAACCAGCCAAGCCAGCATAGTCTGAAGACCAACCACTGTATACATGCAGCAAAAAAATCCCTTCACAGCCCTGTGAAGAAGGAAAAGACAACCAGGGACAATCCCGAACGAAAGGTAAGACACAGCACAAGTCAACAAGGAAACACAGAGTTGTTCTTGGCCCTTGCGTGGCCAAAACAACTCAACAGCAACCCAAAACCAGGGTGCATCAACAGACACAACTCCAAATGAATGATGGAAACAACCCACCGTCAACAACGGATAATAAACAGAACTCCCAGCATAGCCATGGGAGACTCAGCCAACGGGTGTGGCAATCAACAGTCACAATTCACAATGGAAATGTTGGTAGCTATACACTATCCCAAAGCAAGGAGGAAGAAACAGCCAGCAGATGGGGAAATCCATAGCCGTCCCGCATCCAAGAGCCCACAACACACAATGAAAACTATGGCGGCCAGTGGGCAAAGGAAAAGACACAGTCCAAGGCGGAAGAAGGAAACACACACCATCTGAAATGGAAGAAGTATGTTGGACTCTCAACAGCACCCAACATCGTGGGAAGAACAACAACGACCCAATTACGTGGGTGAAACCAACAGCAAGCAGAAATCGTGGATTAAAACCACGGCTATGAAACATACTGGCAGAAATCGGGCCCTCGAGGCCGTTCTACCTGCTCACTACATGCACAACCAGAGAAGACCCGCGACTAGTGCGTGAGGAGCATAGAACAAGAATCCCAGCCTACGCGAGGATGAACAGCACGTCTCTCTGCGTGAGGCGAATGGACAATGGCCGAAACACACGGATGAACAGACCCCTGTGAGGAACGAACAGACCATGGAGATAACATGTAGTGGAGAGCTCGACCGACTGCCTGCATGAGGATGAAAAACAGAAGCCCTGACAGACAAGGGAGTGGGGAGTGAATGCAGTCATGGGTGGAGTGGGCGCATGGGCAAGGGACTAACAGTATTGCCACACCCACCACAATAACTTCCCCAACTACCCAAAACAAGACATTGAAGGGGTTGGATGAGACAAGGGAAGGTGGAAAACAAGACAAGGTGGCAACATATGGGTTTTTCCCCCCATAGACCAAGGTTTGACATCCCCCACACCCTTATCCTTTGGAATCATGCCCTTTTCATTTCAACGTTGCACTGTCGTAGCTGGTTGTGGGTTATTTTAATTGATGTGCGTGTTTACATGATGCCATACCATAATGTGCATGTTAGCACGATATACCATCGGCAACTACCCCTATTGCCGAAACATACACAACCGAATCGATGGTGGGGCTTTTGCCTTTAGCTCCTCACCACGATTAATTACAATATATACATCATGCAAACGGGGTCAAAACTGGGGTGTGACATTCCCCTCCCCCTTGGAATAACACCGTCCTCAGTGTTCCAATACATACGAATACATATACAGTACATATACAATTGCACATCAAAATTTCAAAATCTTGCAGATTTGTCCCACGCTCAATCATTTACTTTGAATGTTCAATACCAAGCCTCTCGGATTCCACGGACTTGTCCTGCTGGTTCTCAGCTTCCAGCTTATCCCGAAGTCTAGGAACTTTGCGGCTATTGCCCTCATCATCTTCCCTCATTGGGCAGTCCCGGCGTAAATGATGCCCTCCACATTCCCAGCATTTCACTGGATGTTCATCTTTACCTGCTCAATTTATTTTGAGTCTTCATGCCTGGATTGTTTCCCAACGGGTTGCTTGGACGAATGTCCCATCGCTGATCCACCCTCCTTTCCTTTGTTGATTGCTCCCATAAGGCTTTTCACCTCCCTTTGCAAACCAATAGAGTCTTGCAAAATCTGATGGTTCATTTCACTCTGCCTTTTCTGTATCTTGAGCATCTCCCCAAGATTCTCTTGGGTCTTGGCAATCATTTGAAGGAGACTTCCAGCCAAGTCCAGCAACTTTTGATCTGCTGCCATGATCAATGTGCACCACCTGGTTTCACTTTTCTCAACTGTGAAATGCATCATTGAAATTCTGTCAGACCAAGCATAATATAGATATTAAAATCAGTCAGCTAATTACCCAATTGGCATGACAGTCCAAGCCTCATCAAGGAGACTTCCATATTTTTCATGCCTTCCCCAACAGACACATGAGCTCATTCATGTCCATTCCTGGGCAGGGAATTAACCACTCCAGCATTCACAGTTTACCTTCAGCACAAACATACATTCCACTTTCAGTCATACATGCATTCAACAATCTTTTCTTTTCACAATGCATAAATATATATATGTATACATAATCAAAAAGGGCAAGAGAGAGCAGCAAGAGTTTTTTTTTTTCCTCTTTGTTTTGTTCCTTTTTGGAACCTACACCACTGCTGTGGATTTTCATGCTCTCAACCTCTTTCACTTTACCGTGAATGCTGGACCAATCTCTCTTGGTCATGACACTTAGTGTCTTCGGTCTATTCCAGACCTCCAAACCACGGAGTCTCTCCACATGGTTTGTCTCAACTGCTAGGAACCTCACGGTCTCACTAGCACCTTTTTCATTGCCTCTCATTCTGAGCTTTCTAGGACAGTCACATGTCCACATGCACCCCTAGGATGCTCTCATAGTCCTCGCTTCCAGCGACACCTATATCCAAACATTGAATAGGTTCACATGTTTAGTTTACTCACATCAGTTTTATCTCTAGAACAAGAGCTTAAAACATCATAACCAAATCACATACACAGGTATATTCATAAACAAAATAATCCAATACTTATCTGTATTGTGCGTTTCCTCGTTTGTCCACAGGATCTTGCTTCGCTTTGCAAGCCTTGGGATCGCCTATGGACTTGGATGTTAGGTCAGCACGCAGGCTACCCCACAACATCAAATAATTAATGTCCAGCCAGTACATCCTCATATCAACTGGGCTTGGAACTTTACCACGACCATTTCCAGGTCTAGGATCTACTATGGATCCCCAGGCATATCACAGCCCAACATACACTTATACCAGCACACACTTATATCAACAATAACCCTTACTCCGCAACCCCTCACAACAACCATTTACCTTTTACCTTTTACCTTTACCTTTACCTTTACCTTTTACCTTTAGGGTGCAACACCCAACTGCATCTATTTAGCCTGTCAACACAAGCAACACAAGCAATACACGCAAACTCATCAGCGTTATTGCTCTAAAACTGTAATCACATTTCATATCATTCATTATCAAGTATTGAGACACCACGAGTGTGTCCACTCCCTAGAGTGTAATCAATATTGAAAACCCTTTCATGACTCAAGATCGAAAAAGTGTGCACTCTTCTCCGGTGTGTGCCATGTAGGCCCTGTTCATACTCAAGAAATCGGTCATCATGGAAATAAAATCAAAACATGTTCTGCATATGGAATTTAATAATTAAACATGCATATTCTTAGCAAGGGTCACAGAACACTTATCCATTTGCCGACGCAGTATGCCTTTGCTAAGGAGGAATGGGGGCTCCTTCTCTGAGTTAACAGTCCCTCAGTTTTCCATCCCAACTCCTTTTCATATTTCATATTCACACATGTCTTACCGACATAATTTATACCATCTCACTCATGTTACTACCAAACATGCAGTACAGATGAGACATTTTCAAAATGTCCAATGGCATCTCACCCGAAACCCATTCCAAGGAAAAAGCTTCCCATGAAGTTTGGCTCTGCAGGTCATCACACATGATCTTCCTGCAGCGTGTATCCCTGACACATTCATTAAATAGCCAAACAGTCAATCATTACCTGTTAATACAATCCAAATTGATTGTTCCATAACCAAGCAACGGCATTGGTAATCAAATAAGAATTTACAATTCTGTCTACTACAGAAATTGAATTGCTCAATTGTGGGTCTCTTGTAAGAAACACTACTATGCCCATTATAATTTTATGCTTACTATCATAAAATGAATACCCACTTACCATGCGTCCACCTGACACAATCTTACACAAGCCAACAGTGATTAGTAGTCGTCAGCAATTCTTAAATCCGAAATCCACAATTCAAGTTTAACAACCCATACCAACTACTTTTTACAACTATGAGACTCTCCTCATAAGTTTTGGCTCTTTCACATGGTATATTCTGGCATTGGTTAGGGTCTTACCTCTCACTGCCATGCTCGAATTAATCTACCCGAAACCTGAGCTTCAATCAACCAAACACAATCTTATGCAAGCCAATTGTGGCTAGTGGTTGTCAACAATTTCTCAAATCCGAAATTCACAATTCGAATTTTAACAACCTATTATGCATACCAACTATTTTTACAACCATGAGGCTCTTCTCATAAATGGTAGATTCTGGCATTGGTCAGGGTCTTACTTCTCACTGCCATGCTCGAGTTAATCTACCTTAAACATGAGCTTCAATCAGCCAAACACTTGGTAAGTCTGGATGCATATAACATTTTCATTGCTACAACCATCACTGAAGCATTTTCAGAATTTATAAAATTCAAATACTTCTAGCTGTTAGTCACATCAATGTATACCAAAACTCATTTGCTTCACGCAGTCATCATCATACTACCATTTGCAAGGTATAGTCACATCATTCATGCAATTAAATGAAAGGTTTAGATACTCCTTACTTCACAAGTGTATCATTTGTACCACCTTGCTCTTCCATAGAGCATTTCTAGCAGCCAATTGATCATGACTATCCTGGATTCATAACAACCTTTGAAATGGTTCCTGAATTGTCATCAATTCATCATTTCAGTCATTAGTCATTCATAATATCACATGAACTCATCTCAATGCATTCATGCAATGCATCACAACATTTACACCTATACTGATGTATGCATACTTACAACATTTGCTCAAATTTTTCACATGCATCCATTCAATGCTACCTTGCATTGATTCAGGAGTACTTGGCATTCAACATACCATGCATGGCCTAACCATGACTACTTCATATAGGACGCATTACTACAATCAAGATCATCAGTACTTACTTTCCTTGGGCTATTAAGCTCAATCAATCATATACATGCATCGAAATATCCACAAGGTATGAGGTCTCTTACCTTTACTACTCCTTGGAATTTGTCATAACCAAACTCTTACCTGCAGGGGTCCTACTTACACCCTTGACATGACTAGTTTGGTTGGTCCTTTGCAGGGGATTGCAGAATTTGCTCACCAACTTTTGTTTATGGACTTGTTTCCTTATCCCTTTCTCCAGAGGGTTGCTAGTCACATTCATCAGCATCAGCAACATATTCAGCTAGGTCCATGTCGTCGTTGGTTTTTCCACTAATGCCAACACCAATGCAATAACTATCATTAGTTTTTCATTATAATGTATAATCAATATGCAATATCCTATACATGCAATACACATCCTTATACATTGCATGTATAATATTTATAAAATATAGTTACAATCAGCAAGATAGGTTTTAAGGAAAATTTCCCTTTTCAAGTCTTTCATCCTTGCATGGAACTACGCTTCCACACAATAGTTGATTTGACTTCGTAGTCCTTGCTACCTCTGGGCATGCAACTTCCCAGATTTTTCCATTTAATAGCAGCGGTCGTCTTTAGCACTTTGATGCTCCATGCTCAAATTCTAGTGACTTAACCTTGTTCCCTACTGGATAAGCTTTCCAACGCCTATCCACATGCTTCATTCCGACCTCGGGTGTGAAAATCACACCACTTCTAAGAATGAGGACTTTCACGAATTCTCAGCGTTTTTACACACCACTGCATTTTGGTCTGGGCGCCAACTTCATCCACCTAGGATTTTTCTTCTCCTTTTCAGCCCTGAGAATCCACTGAAAACCACTGAAAACCCCACTGAAAACAGCTGAATTTTCCTTTGTTCAATTGGCTCCCATTTCCATTAATTGTTTCGACTTTTCGGCAGTCGAAACCACTAATTCCTCCGCTGTTTCGGAGCCCCAAATAGCTAACATCTTCTGTTGTTCATCAGAAATCGGAAAAACTAAGCTCTATCGACAATCAGATCTTCTATTTTCTTCCGATGCTTGCTTCTGCATCGGCTACCCAAACTTCTAAATTTTTCCGATGCTTGCTATACTTAGAAAAATTTTCAACTTTTCAAAACTTTCCCCTTTCTACTTTCTTCCGCCGACAGCATCGGAAGTCATTTCGACTAATTTTTCACCCACGCCGGCTCAACTTTCTTCTATCTGTCGGCGACTTAGTCCCTTCCGCAGCCGCAACGGTGGAACGCGATCCCTTATTCTCTTACGATCGGCGGCCCAATCTCCTATGGTACTTGATCGGCATCGGCAGTCTTTCTCGTTGAAAGACTTAGTGCCTTTCGCTTCCGCAACGACGGCGCACAAACAACTTTCTGCTTCCGATGGCCGATGTTTTCCAGACTTAGAGAAATTTTCAAAAAATTTCCCCTTTAGTCTTCCTTTTTGCTGCTTGATCAGCTCCCTTAACTTCTTCTTCGTCGACGAATTAGTTCTACCAACAGCCGCAACGACGGCGCATCGTCCTCGATCTTCTCCCGATCGGCGGCCAAATCTACTATGGCATGACCCGATCGACATCGGTGGGCTTTTCTCATCGGTAGGCTAGTGTCTTTGCCTTCCACAACAGCGGAACATCAAACCCCTATTTTCTTCTGATCGATGAACTAATTCTTTGACCGGCATCGGAAGTCCTTTCTCATCGGAGGTCTAGTGACTTTGACTTCCGCAACGGCGGACGGGCGAACAACTATTTTCTTCCGATAGGCGACGATTTCAACACTTAGCCAAATTTTTCAAACTTCTTCATGGCGTCGGTGGTCGGACGACTTTTTCGTCGGGTGTGTAGTCGTTTAGACTTCTGCAACTGCGGATGCTCGAAGAGATATTTTCTTCCGACAGACACTTAGACAAGTTTCCGCGATTTTCTTTCACTGCTCTCTGTCGGACGCGCTTTCATCTAATTCTTCCGCCACATCGGAAGTCCATTTCGTTTAGTGCTTCGATGAGCCAACCGTTCTAACACTTAGAAAATTTTGAATTTTCCATCCAACAATTCCCGTCGGTTATACTTCCATCTAGCTCCTCCGCTACTTCGGAAGTTCAAACCACTAACCCTTCTGCTACGTCGAAAGTGAATCCCGCTAAGTGTTCCAATGACTGTTCAAACACTTGGACAATTTTCTTGAATTCTCAGTGCTGATCTCTGCTGGACAGAGAAGGTAATTCTACCCTCTGTCACTGCATCCTTCTTGGCCCATAGATACCCATTGTTGCAACCTTGAGCTTTGATACCACTCTGTCACGTCCCCATCCCTTAAACCGGCGAGGAGGACGCGACCAACACACCAAACACGGGCAAACAACCCCATGAAGAAGAATAGTTATCAATGCTGAAATAAAGAGCTTAACAGAATGCATAACAGGAATGCTAAGATGCATAATCCATCCTACAAGGACTCATAATTCATCAACATAAAACGGAAGAAAACATATGCATTCCAGCCTTCAACATCTTCATCATAATTCATTTAACAACAGTATAAATTGCAGAGATGAAACAATCAGCATAACTTATCTTTTGATGAAGAACTTGCACCGCAACCAGCTACGTCGCTGCAACGTTCCACCCAACCATAGGCCAGCGTGCTCATCAATCTCTCAGCAACACTGCCACCCCCGAGCTGGGCATGATTCCTACAAGGATAAGGTTCAATGTAGGCTTACCCATAGCCAAGGGATTCAATCAACAAACCAACACAGCTGGGTTTATCAGGCCATCAACAAACCGGCCAAGCCAGCACAGTCCGAAGACCAACCACTGTATACACGCAGCAAAACAATCCCTTCACAGCCCTGTGAAGAAGGCAAAGACAACCGGGGACAATCCCGAACGAAAGGTAAGACACATCACAAGTCAACAAGGCAACGCAGAGTTGTTCTTGGCCCTTGCATGGCCAAAACAACTCAACAGCAACCCAAAACCAAGGTGCATCAATAGCCACAACTCCAAATGAATGATGGCAACAACCCACCGTCAACAACAGATAATAAACAGAACTCCTAGCATAGCCATGGGAGACTCAGCCAACGGCTGTGGCAATCAACAGTCACAATTCACAATGGAAACGTTGGCAGCTATACACCATCCCAAAGCAAGGAGGAAGACGCAGCCAACAAATGGGGAAATCCACAGCCATCCCACATCCAAGAGCCCACAACACACAATGAAAACTATGGCGGCCAGTGCGCAAAGGAAAAGACACAGTCCAAGGCGGAAGAAGGAAACACACACCGTCCGAAATGGAAGAAGGACGTTGGACTCTCAACAGCACCCAACATCGTGGGAAGAACAACAACGACCCAATTACACGGGTGAAACCAACAGCAAGCAGAAATCGTGGATTAAAACCACGGCTATGAAACATACCGGCAGAAATCGGGCCCTCGAGGCCGTTCTACCTGCTCGTTGCGTGCACAACCAGAGAAGACCTACGACTGGTGCGTGAGGAACACAGAACAAGAATCCCAGCCTGCGCGAGGATGAACAGCACGTCTCTCTGCGTGAGGCGAACGGAAAATGGCCTAAACACACGGATGAAACAACCCCTGTGAGGAACGAACAGACCATGGAGATAACACGCAGTGGAGAGCTCGATCGACTGCCTGCATGAGGAGGAAAAACAAAAGCCCCGACAGACAAGGGAGTGGGGAGTGAATGCATTCGTGGGTGGAGTGGGCGCGTGGGAAAGGGACTGATAGTCCTGCCACACCCACCACAATAACTGCCCCAACTACCCAAAACAAGACATTGAAGGGGTTGGATGAGACAAGTGAAGGTGGAAAACAAGACAAGGTGGAAACATATGGGTTTTTCCCCCTATAGACCAAGGTTTGACATCCCCCACACCCTTATCCTTTGGAATCATGCCATTTTCATTTCAACGTTGCACTGTCGTAGTTGGTTGTGGGTTATTTTAATTGATGTGCGTGTTTACATGATTCCATACCATAATGTGCATGTTAGCACGATATACCATCGGCAACTACCCCTATTGCCGAAACATACACAACCGAATCGATGGTGGGGATTTTTCCTTTAGCTCCTCACCACAATTAATTACAATATATACATCATGCAAATGGGGTCAAAACCGGGGTGTGACATCCTAGAACAAACATTGGGGTACAATACATAAGATATACAAGTGAATACATTCCGAAGTTACAAATACATCAACAGGAAGGACCTCGAGAATAAATGGTTAACAACACAATTTAAGTTGGTTGAAGAAGACCTGGATGCCATTATTCAAGAATGGCCAGCAGAGTAGAAAGTGCCTATCAAAGATTATCATCTCTATGCTAAGGAAGAACCCCGATGGAAAGGTACCATTGGTGTGCACCAGAGTGGACAGTAATATGAATACAACCTACCAATCTCACACAATGACAACGACCAAGAGTCAAGTGCCACCCCAACAGAGCTAGACTTGGGGTCTAAGTGTAAAGTTGTTGAGATGGCGAGGAAAGGGAAGAAGAAGTAGAAAGCTATCAAAGACACCACTGTGAGGTGATTAACAGATGGTGAATTCAACATGTTGTTTGATAGGATGTCTAACATTGCAAAAGAAAACGGAAAGTTGGCCGACTAGCGTAACAAAAAAAAATTCAAGGATGTCACCAATCTCCTACAAGTGCTTTGTACGGATGTTAAGGAGGTTTTTGTCGTAGTCAATTTTTTAGTGACTACTAAGAAAAAAGGATTGAGGTAGTCAGAGACTAGGCTATCTGATGATCGACTTGCCGAGGTCACAACTTCATCAAAGGAGCACAAAGTGTAGATAGTTCCTACAAAACTAGATCTGGGAAATGCAAAGATGAATGTCGCAATACACAATATAGGCTACATCAAGTTGGATATGAATGTTCTACCAAGTTTATCTTGCACATTATTCAACAAACGATTACATAAGAAGTCAAGACACGAGAATATTTGGTGTATGATCAAATAAATCATTTTAAGAGTTAGGTAACTACTTTGGAGGCATATTTAGCAGAACTACGAAAGTAAAAGCATCATCTACGATAGGATAGGAAGATGTTGGAAGTTGTTGTTGAAGCTTCCTATCAACAATTTCTAGAGAAACAATTGTGCTAGAGATGGTCACATAAGAAAAAATATTGTAGTTAGAGGAATTCATCATTGGATTCCGATAGAAGGTTGCAGAAATGGAGGCTAAGCTAATTCCTAGCACACCTCCTGAAGTTGTTCAAGACCTTAAGAAAGTTGAGGTTTATTGTGCAAAGGTCTATGATAAGGTCTCTTAGTCTTACAGTTAAACATAGCACAACTGAAACAAGAATGGGAAGTATATGAAGTTCGTTAAAAACTATGCCACCAATTGAACATATGAGTAAAGATGCCAAGAATAAAACATTATAGCAACAAGTTAACAATTTGAGGATCCAACAACAAAGAATCACTAAGCGGGTCAAAGAGATCGAAATAGAGGATGAACAGGTCTCTGCGACTATAGACCCAGTACATGTTGAGATTAAATAGGATTTGGCGGTGACTCAAGTTTGAAGCTCTGACCATAATTACTTCTGAAGTTGTTGATGAACTTGACAAGTTGAAGGAAGAAGTACAACGATGATTTGAAGAAGTACAAAAATTCTACTAAGACTTTTACTTGAAGTTAAACACGGCAACAATTTCAGTCTGAAGTGGCTCGAGATGAGCCACATGTGACTCTTGGGGGGCTATTGGCCCTAGGTACGTTTTGGTTATTTTGGGTACTAATTTTTGAAGTTCCAGTCGAAGTGTGAACGGAGCTGCAACGGAATGGTCAAGGAAGTGGTCAACTCCGAAGTTTTAGGCAAATATCGAAGAAACCAATTGTTTTGACGAGCTCCAACTGAAAGGTTGGTTACATTGTTAAGAAAATGTGTCCACTTACATTTATGGCATCATTAGAGCTTAGTGGGAACAGACAATAAAACGACCATTAGAGCCTATAAACATGTAACGAGTTGGTATTTTTGGGGTTATTTAGTTTTGAGATAAAGAAAATTTTGTATATGGTCGAAGAGTATGTACTGTTTTTGTTGAATACTAAGTTGAATAAGAGTCATAAGGTATGAAATTGATCTACAGGTTGTGTGCACAGATATAATGTAATGGAGTTTTGGAGAAATGTATAAAGGTTGTGTGCACAGACTTAAAGCATTTGAGCTGTGACTCTTCATAATAAACGAGCACTTTTGTGGTTTATCCCATATTCGGTTTTCACGTTAAATCTTGGTGTCTATTGTGCATGATGTGTGTATGTGATGAATTCTTGTTGTTTATTAATGCATAAATGGATAATTGTGAATGAATAAATGGACGAAATGTCACAACTATGTTTATTTATATTGTTATGAAGATGGTTAATGATCGATTGAAGTTAGTTATGTCGTTAATCTGTAAGGCAAGGTTCTCCTTCACCACTGCAAAAACCTGGTTCCTGCAAATCTCATAGGTAATTCGTGTCACATACCCCAATTTTGTAAAATTATGTAATTGTTTTATTTAATTTTCTGAGACATTATGATAAACTTAATCCTAAGTAGGGATTGATGACTCAGCAGAGTCAACAGTTATGGAGTGTAATTGAAAATATTTTATTAATAATAATTATATTATGGAGACAACAGCATGGGAGAGCTGTTAAAAGAGGTTACTGGTCAAACTGGGTATTGGAACTAGGGGGAGAGGCAAAGGACAAGTGGCAGCATCCTCAAACACTTCCTAAGTTGCAGGTGGCAACTTCCCTATATTTGGGGTCATGATTCCCCAAGAAAGTGGAATGTGGGCAGGTGGCTCATTAAATGACAGTTATCCCAATTAAGACCTAGGAAATCTTTAAAAGTACTCAATGAAGAGAGCTTTGGCTGCTCAGTTTTTACTCCAGGAAGAATTCATTCAGCTGAATGGGATTCAGTAGTTTCATTTGAGGAAAAAAAGAAAATAGAAGGAAGTGATTGTGAGTGAATGTTTGCAGGAACTTGAAGCTGAGTACAGCTAGTTGAGCTGTGGAAACTGTCTCAAAGATTCTGAGTTAATATAGAGCTGAAGGACTGTATATGTTTTGCTGCACCTAGTTCCAATCCAGGGAGACCAGATTGAGCTCGGGGGTCCTGAGAAGTCGCTGTTTGAGCGTTCTCCAGGAATTGGTAGGGAGGAACGGCCTCCCATTGCTGTTGTTGTCCACAGCAGTTTAACAGGTTTTTCATTCATATCTCTATACTCTTCTGTGCATAAATAGAT
>LPNX010207521.1:232919-322744 GCA_001517045.1 Pseudotsuga menziesii
ACCGTGTTTTTATTTCTTTCTGTACAGTACATATATATATATATAAAGCACAAGTTAAATAAACAAATAAAGACATAGTTAATTATAAATATTTTTATATAAAATAGAATTTAGAATGCAAAGTACAGAGTGCTCCATCATGGAGTTGGAGCGTTATTGAAAACTAAACATAAACAAATTTTAAATAAACCATTTAAAATACTCACAGTCAAGTTATTAAAAGAATAAACATTAAGTATTCTTTCCAAGAACTATACATTACAGCAAGGAAGTAAAACCAGTTACACACATTAGTTTAAACACTTGGAATTTAATTACCAAAACATTTAATAACCGTCACTGTAAACGCAAGGCCAAAGGCCTATTAAAATAACCATAAACGAACTATAATAATCAAGGCTCGAAGCCTGTCTGTAACATTTCACATTTAAATAACACAAAGGCTTAAAGCCTGTAAACCTGTCTTAAAAACCAAAACATGCAAGTAATTAACAGTTTACAACCACGGCCGTAGCCGGTTAAGCTCTTAAAGAGCTAGGGTTTAACTCAAAAACAAAACTGTACAACTATCAACCCTCGCCATACCATTTTACAAGTAGAAATTTAAACACAGTCTCGGCCTGGAGCCGTAACCTTTTCTTCACAGGGATAAACCCTAGTGAAGCGTGGAAGTATTCGATAGATAGGCGAAGAGCAAGGAAACCAAGAAAACTGATTATGCACCTATCAACAAATAGCATGGAGACGGACATGGAAGGACCAAGCTTACCAGGAAGCGCCGAGCTATTTCCTCTGTGCGCAGCAGCTACAACCTTGAAGGGCAAGTCTGCCATCAAAGGACAGATAACATTGGAGGGCAAACCTGTCAAACAAAGAGAAGTTTTCAGTCAATAACCCTAACAGTTACCTAAACAACAATACTTAAAATAAAATGCATGTTGTAGTTCTCAATCGTTTACCTGCGAAGGGCCAAGCTGTAAACAGACTGAAACGAGAAAATGCTGAAACCATTTCGTCACCGGGAGAATCGAACAGCCCTCGACCGAGCCCACAAAATAACAATACAGCACAGCCTGCAAGGAATCAACGCAGCCACGAAGGAGCTACATAGAACAGCCTCAAAGGGCAAGGTAACACAGCCCACGAAGGAGCTACACAGAACAGCCTCAAAGGGCAAGGTAACACAGCCCACGAAAGAGCTACACAACGCAGCCACGAAAGAACAATGTAATAACAGCCCACAAGGGAGCAATACAACGCAGCCACAAGGAGAATTATAACGCAGCCCACGAAGGAGTAACCCAACACAGCCCACGCAGGAGCACAATGAAAACAGGTTACACACCAGGCAGTCTCCAAGCAAAATCGAACAGCAAGAACCACTAGGGTTTGACAGAGGAGAACTCAAAGCCCGCAGGCGAGAGGAGGACTGTTTCGTTTGGAGGCAAGTCAACTTATATTGCCCAATGCATGGCGAGGAGACAGCCACGTTATCCCTTAAATTTTTGCCAATAAGTGGGTCGATCCCTATTGTTTCGTATCGATGTGTTTTGTCAACAAAATCATTTCGGGAAGGTTCCATATAATAGCTTTTGCCAACATAATCATAATGTCGAAGGTGCTTTATATAACCACCCTACGACCTTGATCTGCACAAGGATAAACATCGTAATGTTAATAATCAAGTATAAAAATAATTATTACATTGAAATATATATTTAAACTATACCCTATTTTGTTATGTAAACCATAGTGTAATATATTTTTATATTCAATAAGCATTATAACTTTGGAGTAATGGCTTGTAATGATAAAGCCAAGTATTCCTCATACTAAAACCATGACTACAAAGATGACTGGTTATTGTCAAGTCTAGTTCAGTAAATAGATTGTAAAAGTTACTTTGGGAGACCTCACTTGAGGTTAGTTCATTGATTATAGTATAATCAATGAACTTAATTTATAAGACTAATGAAATCTAATTGTAGAGATATAGTCGCTTAAATTATACAGTATATACATTGCGACCAATTATCATAATGTAATAACATTAACAAGGAGTTTAACCTATGCTTTTACATGTCAAGTGCTATTATTTTTTTTATGAGTTATTTTCTCAAGGAGCGACCTTGTACAACATGGGAAATAGTTCTTTATCATAAATTATATTATTACAAATGTCTATGTCCATAATTATTCAAGAACTCTGTTGATTTACATGAATAGAACTGGTGATAATAATCATTCAAATAAAGGGGCGACATTTAAAACTGTAATGGCCTCTTGTAAACCTTTGAATTTCGCTAATGAACTTTACTCTTACAGCTATTACTAGTACTAGTAATTTCAATAATTTTTATAGGCAGTAATGGAAAAGAATTCTGTGTAAACTGCCATCTTTAGCTCTGAATGTCCATTCAACTGAAGAGACCATAGATATATCGGGAATGAAAATTCTTTTCTTTAAGTGTATTTTAACCTTTCACATCATATACTGTTTTATGTCAAAAATGAAATAAAGGAGGCTATACCTGTAGAAGCGGAATAGTCCTTTTAACATGCATTTAGTTCTCTACTGAAAGCACTTGATAACAGCATATGAATTATTTTTACTCTAGATTGATCTGTTAGCAGCAATCCCAGAAACTTTACCTGTCATCTGTAAGATAAAGGAAAACTGTGTGCGTTAGCTTTACAGCTAAGTAAGCCCAGTCTAACGTAGTGTATCCACTTGCTGTCGCAAACAGAGAACAATCAGCAAACTGAAGAAAGAAAAACTCAACTAACATTCTAACCAAGTAATGATCTTACAGTTACAAATCAAATAGCATTAACTAAACAGTACTTAACGATTGTGTTAACATACAATTATGTTATTTAAAAGTTTTTAAATTTTTGAAAAATTCGGGGTTTTGACAATTCGAGTGAGACTTCATCTTCTCTACAGATGTTGCTAAAACGGATAAACCCTTTTGGGTCAGTATCTTGGGCTTTGTTAGTATTATGTGGTGTGAACCTAGGTTGTTTTAAGATTGTTCAAACAACTTTCTAAAGAGGGGAAATGAAATCCTTATGCCTTTCAAGGAAAAGTTGGTGATGTTCAATGCAAAGAATCCTTTTGTTGTGTGCGCAAAAACAAGATGACCTAACAAAAGCATGCAATTGACCTCTGCATTGAGTCTCAAGAAAGTTGCTCAATGACCAAGTTCACAATGTGATGTTATATCATTAATGGAAAGAGATGAATGGGGGATGAGGACACCTATTCCACTAGTTCTTTACCATGTGTTGAACAAGTTCATGGATTGAATGCAAGAGATATTCTTGAAAAAAATCTCACTAAGATGTGTTGTAGACAGCCATATAGAGCTTGAATCGGGGGCTAAGCCCATGACAAAGGCTCCATACACGCTCCATATTGACTATCCATGCCAGAGTTGGAAGAGTTGAAGAGGCAATTTTCTAAGTTAAGAGAGGTAGGCTTTCATCATACCTTCATGATCTCCATAAGGTGCACTAGTTCTCTTCCAAATGAAGAAGGAAATCCCATAACTCAGATTGTGTTTGGACTACAGGGAATTGAAAAAGAAAACAATCAATAAAAGGAATCCCCTGCCTTTAATAACATTTTTTTGACAAGTTAGCCAAGGAAAATGTATTTTCCAAGTTGGATCTACAACAAGGTTATTACCAAGTGAGAATCGTAGAAGAGGTTGAGGAAAATATAACCTACATGATGAGATATGGGAGCTTTTAGTTCCTTATCATGCCATTTTGTTTGTGCAATTCCCCAACAACCTTTTGCACACTGATGAATGAGGTGGTCAAGCATTTCTTGGATATTTTTGTGGTTGTCTACCTAGATGACATTATGATGTTTAAAAAAAGTATGGAGGAGTGTAAGGATCACTTGGTCTAGGGTTTGAAGGCATTGAGGGTAAATCAATCATACTCTAAGAAGTATAAGTTTGTTTTTAGGTAGACATAGGTATTGTTCTTGGATCATTAGATTGGCCAAGGGAACATTTACATGGAACCCAACAAAGTGAGGGTGATCGAAGATTGTGAGGAATCAAATACCATGCACATGGTAAGAATTTTTCTTGTCTTAGCGAACTGTTACCATAAGTTTGTAAAGGGTAATTCCAAGATCTCGATGCCCTTGAGCAACCTATTGAAGAAGAATTGACCACAATGTTGGTTGCAAAAGTGTTAGGCAACCATTTGTGAACTAAAGTGAAGATTGATGTTGACACCTATAACGAATCTATTGAATTTTGAGAAGGAGTTTGAGGTGTAGACATATTCCTTTGAACTTTCCATCAATGGGGTTATATTGCAAGAAGGTCACCCAGTAGCATACGAGAGTAGGAGGTTCCAAGATAGGGAACAAAGGTACCCCGTCAAAAAAGATGATTTTAATGGTGCACTTCCTACAATCATGGAGATGCTACCTATTGGGAAAGTCATTTGTGGTAAAGATGGATAATGTCACAACCAAATTTGTCATCAAAGTAGGCTCATTGACAATATTTCCTGGCTTAGTTTGACATGACAATCAAGTACTAGCTAGGAATATTGAACAAAGTTGCTAACTTTACTAAGTCAGAAATCAAAGTTTCCTGCAATAGTAGAGGAGGAAATACCTCTATTGGCATTGATGCGCTGCCAAATGCAAATCCAACATCCATGGGTAGTCAAACGCAAATCTTAGTGGATTTGCAAGACATGAACAAGGTAGGGTTTAAGGTCAACCTTACTTCCTTGAACATCATGAAGAAGGTGAAGGAGGGAAAACCAAGAAGTTTTAGGTAAAGGATGTATTGTTCTACCTTGATGTTCGGATTTATGTGCCCAAGTGTACTAACCTACACAGGAAGTTGTTAAAATAGTTCCATGACTCTCTTTAGGCTAGGAACCCAGGTATGCAAAGCACCATTTCCTTGTAAAAACAAAGTTACTATTGGGAGTAGATGAAGAAGGATTTCAAGGAGTATGTGTAAACTTGCCTAGTTATTGAACAAGACAAGATCAACACTAAGATGTTGGTAGGTCCACTTCATCCCTTGCTCATGCTAGATAGA
The DNA here is from genome assembly GCA_001517045.1 of Pseudotsuga menziesii. Lineage (NCBI taxonomy): Eukaryota > Viridiplantae > Streptophyta > Pinopsida > Pinales > Pinaceae > Pseudotsuga > Pseudotsuga menziesii. Next base: position 238,004 of record LPNX010207521.1, read on the forward strand.
CTATGGGAAAGCATCTTAATAGATTTCATGACTCAATTGCAAATGACTTAAGGCTACAATGGCATCTTTGATGTGGTTTTCCAAGTACATGACTTTTTTTCCCACAAAGTTGTCTTGTTCAATAGAATACAACACAAGGATTCTTTTCAAACATGTTGTTAAGTTGTGGGGTTTTCCATTAAACATTGTATAGGAAATAGGCACTAAGTTTAATGGGAGGTTCTTGACAAAATTGTTTAGGTTTGTGGAACAAACTTTATTGATGAGCTCAAGTCATCACCCATAGATCGATGGGAAAACAAAGTGGATCAACTCCTTGTTGGAAACTACTTGAGTAATGTTTTTATAGATACACCAAAAAAATTGGTCGAAGATGTTAGGCTGAACACAATTTTGTTATTACTTGCGAAAGAGTTTAGCCATTGGATACTATCTGATTGAGTTAACCACTAGGAAACAACTTGTGATGCCACACACAATGTTGATAATATTGTATGGGAACAACCCATTGTCCTTACAATTTGACAAGGATTGGAAACACTAACTAGAGAGTTCGCATGTTCAACTAAACAAGGAAACTAGGAAGATGAAATACTAGGTGCATCAAGAAAGAAGGGATCTAGAGTTTCAAGTAGGAAACAAGGTCTTACTGAAGTCGAGTAAGGATCGATTCAAACCATTGGCAGACATGTGTTATGCCTTGTTGCAAAGGTATGAAGGAACCTTTGAGATACTTGAGAAGATAGGGTATGTGGTGTACAAGTTGAAGCTATCCAAACACCTAAGCGCATATAACTCAATTTTTCACATTAGTCAACTGCAACCTTGCAAATTATACATGGAGGACCCTAGTAGAATAAGACCATCTATGGTGACTACCATGATTGTAGAGCAGCTAAAACGTGGAGTGGACAAGGTGTTGGCTCACAGATCAATCATTGGATGGAAAGATGAAATGGAAGGAATACTTCAAGCATTGGAAGGATCCACTTGACGAAGAAAACAATTGGGAGAGAAAAGAGTCTTTGTGACAATATAAAGAAAAGGTTCAAGGATTCAAGTGCTCAGTGGAATCATGGTGCTCTTAGACTTGTGTTGGTGGAGTATTGTCGGGACGACAACAAGTTGAGTGGGGAAGGGTGTAACATCCTCACCCTCTAGTATGCCTAAGTGCCTTACCCGATCGACATGGGGACACTCGTTAGACTGGAGTGATAGCATTACGAGGCTAGACGGGCATGAGTAAGTAGTCAAATTCAGGAAAAAGGGGTTCAACTAGCAAGTTTGACAAGTGGATGGGTGATCAACAATGCGCAGCATGAATAGCAAGAGGTGCAACCAAGAGAAAGTCTAAATCGACACTTGCCAAGGTTTTTATAGCCATCAACATGCTAGGCTAAACCATGGATCCAATTTGTGACCAAAGGGGCCTTGATAGTTAGGTAATTAGGTAGTTGTAAAGTGTGTTTGCTTCAACTTGGATAATATAGTGAGCACATCCATTAAAGGGAATTGGAAAAAAAGGTTTCGATAAGTATAAAAAGGGAGGTGCACATCCATTAAAGGGAATTGGAAAAAAAGGTTTCGATGAGTATAAAAAGGGAGGTGCGAAATACAAAGGATCATGAATCATCACAGGACAACCAAGTTCAAGTGTTTCAATCTCTACATTAAAAGGTTGTTGAGGTGACCAAAAGTCATTGGAGAATGGAATCTACAAGACGCAACCCATGGGGAGCAGGCAAATAAGGTGGAAAGGGGCAAGCAATGCCCAAGCTAGTTTGGTTGCTATCGATCACAACGTACAGCTCTATCCTCCTGTGTATCGAGGTCACGGTTTTAGGTCACGGTTTTGTTTGAGATGTCCCCCATTGTAGTGTGTATTGTATTCTTCAATAATAAGGTCACGGCTTTGTTTGAGATCTTCCCCATTGTAGTGTGGATTCTTCAATAATAAATCTTGACGGCAAAGTGGCCGGGTTCCAAACACTTGCATTGTGTGATTGTGGCTTGTTTCCATTCCATTAATTCCACGGTTGGGCTTGGACAGTTCATTAGGCAGCGTTGCAGGTCTAGTGAAGTTGTCGTCCAGTGGAGGTATAGGTAATGTGGATGATTGAGTTGTCTCATTCCGCTTTCACTGGACAAGTGTTTTATTCTTTCTCTGCCATCGAAATGGCATTCAGTTCAATTTCAGAATTTAAATTTAAATCACGAAGGAGATTGATTCGATCATTTCGCTGACACTATCTTAGCGGAATGATACTTGTTTTTTTTTCCTTCTGAAAATCAGAAGCTTGAAGCTTGCCTTTGACCCGATTCTTTCCCTTAATTGTGAGAGAGACAGCTGACCACTAAATGCCTTTAACCCGATTCTTTCCCATACTCGTGTGAGAGACAGCTGACCACTATACATCACAAGCTACACTGAAGATCTATGGACATAAATTCAGCCCAACTGATCCAATTTCCTTTCAGTTCAAGCAATTCATTTGCAAGCTTGAGCTCTAAATGCTATACGCACTCCAATTCTTATCAAAGAACAAGTTGCAAGTATTTAGAAATAAGTATTTAGCAATATAATCCTCTAGCTATCTGCATAAAAGTATTTAAATAGGCATTTAGCCATAGAATCATCAAAATGATAGTTCTCTTCATACAAATTGAACATATGGAAAGTCCAGAAGAAATTTACCATCAAGTTATAGGCATCCCATCTCTGCCACCTTGGAGCTAGATGACAATGGCAAAGATTGCCTACTTGCCTACCAGCAGAAATCTTCAAAAATACTTCCGTACTTTCCAAGTCATAAGCATCCCACAAACAGACACCATCCTCTAGTTGGAATATGACTTGAAAATGGTAAGGTCGCCCATCGGTCTACTGTCGGAAATATTTCATAACAGAGCCACATGTTCCAAGCTAAACAAACAAAAAGTAGCTATGGAGCAACCACGAATCCCTCACAAGTGCATAGTGATACAGATTCAAGCAGCACCGACTACCATCAGTCATTCTAGAACGCAACCTTTCACTACCAACACCCACACTATATGGACCATTCCTTCTCAAGTTTACCAGTTGTGCATGGAAGATTTCACAAATAGGCTACAAGTACTGCATGGAATTCGCAGGGTGAACTACAATTCCAGCATGGGTTTCACTCTGAAATAATTCCTTACTAGCAGTAATTTAACTTCTCACTAACCAAGACTTGACACTAGATTTTCGCCTTTAACTAACATCAGATTTACCCAACCAGCCAGAACTCTACATAAACAACACCAACCAGTGTACTAATTGAAAGAAGATGGGAAGAGAAAAGAATCTCTCAAAGTCCTCAGGAAGAGGTATATTATAACAATGGTGCATGATACATGCATAGGAAGGTAAGGTATCAACGTTCTTCCTTTTTGTGTTTATGAAGCTGCCAATTTTACAATCGTGGAGGTGGAGGCAGGTTACCAATGAAGATTTTTGGGTAATATTTCTTAAATAAATACAGATCCTTGAAAGTTTCCATATATAAATAACAATATGACTCATTTACAATACTCAGCATGTGTAAGGATTATAACTTATAAGTGACAGTAGTCAGAAGGAAGATTAGACAGTTGGCACAGATTCCTAATTTCTCTTCAGTTGTTGGTCTTATTGATGGTCCTCAACAAGGGGGTGTTTGTGGAGCTGGATGTCCGATAAAAACTAATGAGGAACATTCCCTTAAGCTGAAATTAGTTTGTGGTAGTGGCTCGTTAGCCTTGAGGTGTCTCCTTCATGTTGCTCATATGTTAGACATTTATAAGCTGCGAGTCTTTGGTGATTCTCTATTCTCTAGTGATAATCAACTAGGTTAGCAAAATATGCTCTTTGCAAGTGGTTTCATTGGTCCATTGGTGCAACCGAACTGAAGATCTTATAAATTCTTCCCTGAACTATCTATTAATCACATGTTTAGAGAGAAGAACAGTGGAGCTGATTGATTACCCATGGAGGCTCTGGTTGGTGTTAAAAGGTCTCTTCGAGTGGAGGAATACATTGAGAACTCTCTGATGTTTCAGGGTTCTCTAGATATTTTGGTTTAGTGTTCTTACGGCTTTGAGGGTAGCTCATTGACACTGTTTTTTGGTCTTTTAGGAACTGTGGCTTGATGTTATCTCTTATACTTTTTTGTGGGTCCGGTCCTGGGACTGTTTTGTTGCTTTTTTATTTCAGTCATACGGTTCTCTAGTGGATATGTCCCTGGAGCTAGGATGACTATGATCTTGTGAGCTCTGCAGTCACATTTTGTACTTTTTGATTAGATGTGAATAACAGAAGTAATATTTTTTTTAATTGAGAAAAAAGAAAACTAATATGACACAAAAGTGTCAAAACTCACTGTGGCTTTCACTTTTATCTCGTCATATTATAGCCCCCTCCTAATTGATATGGCAACCATTTTTAAATTTCTTTTACTAGTTAAGTCACTGGATTTGGTTAAAAGTATATAAATAATTACACATTAAAAGGTGCATCCTCACGAAGTCCACATCACTCTGCACCCCCGGAAAAATTATCTATTTACACCTCAGTCCATGTACAGCATAGAGGTAGCAAAACAAGGAAATACAACAATGCTATTTGTTTCATACTAAAATCATGAAACCATCTTTTGTTTTTAAATCATGAAACCATCTTTGGTTGTAAAACAATATTATTTGTTTTATGCTAAAATCATGAAACCATCTTTTGTTTGTAAATCATGAAGCTGAACTGCCGATCAAATTTTTGTTTGTGATGAATTATGTATCAGTTCTGATGGATATACATGTTAGAGAGATTATACTCTAGGTAGGCTAGGCCGACCTGTTTTGTTCCACTGTACTAAGCATTCCAATAAAATTCCTTGCTTCTTTTACAATGACAAAGGCATGCAAGTCATTGTCTGAGAGTAGCATGTCCACTTTATTCTTATTCAGAGTAATATACAATGCATTCAAGTTTTTGTTGGAAGTGAATTTTTCCAGCACGTTGCAATGCAGCCTCATACTCAGTGAATTCAGTCCCTAAGAACTTGATGATGAAACCGGACTTAACCGAAATTATTATTAGTCATTGGGGTGATGCATATCCTAAAGAAAGAAGATACACCTGTGCGGCTCTGCCAGAAAGCAGATGGTGAGAATGAAAATCCTAAATGTCTACAGAACCATCCTTGGTGTCTTAGAGAGCAGGCATTCAGTAATTTCCTTATCAACATCATCAAACGGATAGATTTTCTTGCTATAAACCCTAGCCTTTGGGCCGTTATTTGAGTCGTCTGTAGTGGAATTTAGCAAAGACCCGGTATTAATCCTGGGATTCCACGGACAAAAACCTTTCTCTAAAGAGCTAATATTGTCAACCTTCCTTTCAAAAGAATCCCAATTTGACATATTACTTTCTTTAAGTGGATTCAATTCATGATTTGAATCATGACCAACAGTATATTTTTCTGTTTGCAAACCGTTCACTGCATCTGATACTGAGGTACAAGTATCTAAAAGTTGCTCGGCGGAAAAGAACTGGTCTGAAAAGCTGGTGTTTGTAGAAAATTCTGCACTGGTAAAGCTTGTTGAAAGGACTGCATCACCATCCCCATACTTGTTTTGGCTTTCATATGTATTGCTACCTTCTTTTTCAAATGCCGATCCTGTCTTCTCTTCTGTTGCATTCCAAGCAGGATTGAAGCTTCCAAAACTGACAGAAGAGGATGTTCTTGAGGATCCACTTCCAAAATAAGCAGATGATGAACCCTTGGAAGAAAAACTTCCAAATCTAATTTCACGTGAAACTTTCCGACAATGATTGCGCTCTTCTATTAGAAGGTCCTTGTTATTGAGAAGTTCCAAGATTTTCGCCACTTTTCTTCGTAGATACAGGCCCCAGTCCATCCTGCCAAACTTTTCCATAACAAGTTTAGTAGATATACATAGAACGAAAAAAATCTGTAATTTGACTGTGAAGCATCTTACAAAACCTAAGATCCTAGAAACAAATCTCTCCAGGAACTATATCAATGAATAGATACATATGTGACTGAAGCACATGCGTGAAAAATTTGCAAAATTTCTGGCTTAACAGACAATTGTTTGGACGAAAGAAAGGATTTAGTCTTAAGTCACATTTACCATGCAATGGAGTTCTATCATTCTCATATCCCCATCATATGCAATCATTGTTGCTAAACTTTGTAATTCAAACATTTAAGTTTTAAACTATTATATGCAACTTCTGGTTCAAATTATTAAGGTGATGATCTAAAATACCATCTGTATGATTGATAAACATACAGTTGAAGGGAAACATAAGACAAGGGCAAAAATTACAGTGAGTAATAGTTGCAGGTACACAAAGAAGTATAGCAATCCCAAGTCCAATATCAGAAACCCAGAAAAAGATTGAAAATATAAACAATAAATTTTTGTTAATAGTTTTAGCTCTCTGCCCGGGAATGATCATGCTTCTAGGGATAACACTATTTCACATGATACAGATACAGAATTGCAGTAAAATTTTACAGTGCAACGGCATGTTTTGCTGATTAAATGACTGCTTAGGCCTGGTGTTGTTTTATTTATTGACAATATTCATGTGGGAATGTAGCTAAAGGATCATAAAGCAGTGGTATGATGGTATTCAAAAGGGACAGATTCCAGACCTCCTAGACAATCTCACCAAAAACCAGAGGGATGAATCTTAGAATTAATTTTGTAATGGAGAGGCTGAGATTGGAGACGAACTTAAATAGCTTGGACAGAGTAGATACATTTATCTGCAGAGACGTAAGTCAAGGCTGCAAATTTAACTGTAAAAATATAAATAAAGGGAATGCTAAAAATACATTTCTCAATTTGGAGTTGCATGGTTACATATTTCATTCTGTACGTTGTTTGTAAAGGAAAAGAGTTTATATATGTATTGAAACTTTAAAGTACTATGGGTACCAATTAGCAATTCTTCCTTCTCTATTACCTAATAAGCATGCAATTGCAAACTAGTCACATATTGTTATAAGTCTTAATGTTTGTACTCTGCCATACAGCAGAGTAGCTCAATAAAATTTAAATATGAGAACAGTCCAGTGAGTTTGAAGCAACCAGATCCATAATATAGCATCCAATGCATAAATACGGTATTTGTATTTCAGTAGCATAACAAATAATTGGCATAATTAAAAAGGAAAAAGCCTAAAGACAAGAAGGGAAACTTAACTAGCATTGCATCGTGGGTGCTTGGTTTCTATCTTTTAAAAATTAATCGCGGGACACTTTGTGAAATAAATGCAGCAATTCTATATATATCTTTAGGTGTCATCTGTCTCCTACTTCAAGGATATTAAAAAAGCAAAACAAGGCCATATGAAGCAAGCTAAGGAGCCGATGAGACTTGGCAGAGAGATCTATACTTCTCCTTCAGACAAGGTATTGATTGATTTTACTCTCTTTTGGGATATTGAAATTAGCCAGGAAGGGATTTCACACCTGGATAAACTTGTGGATCCAAGATGCAGGTAAATGGTTGAACTGAAGAGCCCTAACCCGTGCTTAATGACTATATCGTATTGAGAAGCAACCTTTTACAGAGTTTCGCAAGGTCATTTCAAATTCCAGCTTGTTCAGAATGAGCTTGGATGTTCAAGATCATGAATTTAGTTATATTAGGAGGTTCTAAGATATCTAGAAGTCTCAGTAGATAAGTGAGACAACAACTTTAATGGTTGGTGCATAGCAATAGTCTAGCAGTCAAAAATAGCCATCATCACTCAGGGCTAACAGATGGGCGCCGTATGATTTTGTCACAAAACAGGAACTGTCAAACATGTGCTTTGGGATTGGCACAGAGTTGCCTAAGAATTCTCGGGACGACTTATCGTTGAATATGCTTTTTGCTTCGTCAGCCTATTTTCTTTGGGAGAAATAGATGATTTAGACAGCAATGTAGAGGAATATGGAGCACTATATGGATAACATGTATTTTTTTTCTGTGGGAAAAAAGATGTCCTGAAACACTATGCTTCCTCTTTTCATTTGTGTGAGATAAAAACATTACGAGTACATTTGGCAGCCCAGATTTCAGCCAGAATATGCACTTTCAATCAAATTGTAGACTTTCTTGAGAGAGGGAAAAAGGTTGGTAGGCTACTATGCATATTTTTTTGTTTTGTTGCTGAGCTTGGTAATTTTGCTTGTTGAAATTGTAAATTTAATTATAAAAAATGAATTTGCTGACTTAAATTATTAATGGAGATGCAATTCCAACCACCCAAATTTGTAATTTCAACAATTTTAAGCAAAAAACCATCCCTCTTTTAACTTACACCCAAAACAATTATCCTGCCGTTACAAAAGTTACTCCCAAAACAATTATCTAATAATCAAAGTACCAGTACAAAAGTTACGCATAGTGAGGATTAGATATGAGAAAACAAAATCGTTTCCTGGCAACCACAGAAAAAACGTTGTACAGCTGTTTATAAAAGCCCCCAGCTAAGCCAAACAAGTCAACAAATCACGGCTTTGCATGCATTCATTGATACATATTGGCCTGCACATCTGCATAATATAGTTATTCCAAGTTTTTATTATTACAGAGAATCAATTTCTTTCAATGGCTAGGGCTCGAAAACCCCTTGAAGAATTTTGATTGCTTGGTTCCATTTGGCTATTAATTGCGTTGCAATGTCAAGTTGATGGCACCAAATATTCAAGGTATTCGGAAATTCCGAAGCACTCTTTGGAGCTTGGTCCTTAATTTGCAATTTCGGGAGCCATGGCTCCCTTCAAAAATCATTTTAGTGACCGATCAGAACAAACCTCCTAAACCACAATCAGAATGTGGGTGCCCAATAAAAATAGAATTTAGTGAAAATGGAATTAAGTTCAAGCTCTAGTCTTCACTAGCTCAAAATAAAAAATAAAAAAAAAATTCTTTGCTTTGTCAATTTCCAATGTTGATGGGTGAAAAACAATGCTCCGTATAAGCAACAACAACCTAGTTTAAAGCACAAAGAGCTCACAGTTTCCCTGTCAATGATTTGATGGAAACAACCCAGACCTCAGAGATAAAGTTTAAGTTAAACATCCATTTAGTGGACATAACACTCAAAGTGGGGTTAAAATAAATAAAGAAACATGGACTCTGAACTTTCTTATGAGAAAATGAAGTCGAATTCTAAAGAATTTCTCACCTTAGGATTGGTAGTTGGTAAAGAGGCTACGATTAATAAGTCAAGTTCCCTCTCACCATGATTTCTAATTCAACATTTTTTTAGCTTATCTTAAGAATTATGTTTTATGTCTTTCTGGAAGACATGTCTATTTGAAAATCAGGTTTTTCAACACAGACAATTATTTAAATTTAAAATGATATGGGTTAGACACCAGCATAGATTCGTCTAAAAAAATCTACCAAACACCGAGAGGAAATTTAAAAATCTCTTAAAGTTATTAATTTTTATAAAAAATAAGTGTTAAATTTAGGATGAATACAAAAAGAGTTACACATCACTCTTTGCAATCAATAATCAACAAATAAAATTCAAATTGAAAGAACATGTTACATACCCTTTATCATCGACATATTGAAAGTACACTAGCTGCTGTAAAAATTCTTTATCACATTGAAATTCATCAGCAACACTTTTTGGACCATGTGTGAGAAGGTATTCCAATAGCACCAAGGTTTTGAAGGACACTCTCCAGCGTTTCTTGTCAAAAGCTGACAACCTATCAATAACAAATTTAAATCAGTCATATATGATTATTGAATCCTACAATCATGTATCAACAAGTGATTCTGTTTTTGACCAACCTCTTGTGCAGGACCTCCACAATTCTCCAATAGTCGTCCACTTCAAAGGCAGCCTGAGATATCAGAGACATTGTACGCGTCTCTGGCCCGCATGGATCATTGTTGGTGGCTTCCTCTGTCAACCTGCACATTGAAAACATAAAAGACAAATTCTTTGTCAACCTGTCCATTAAAAGCATAAAAAACAATATTTGTTTTGGTTATGTAGACATTATTATTCTCATACCCAAAGTTTCTTGCTTACTAAAATTTTGTTTTCATTCCAAATTTCACTTAAAACAGGCTTTTTCATATATTTAATCATACAAGGAACTCAACAACACAACCCAGTAACCAAACATAGATTATATATATATATATATATAATACAAAATGCAAAATGAAGGAGTTCAAATCCCAGATCGCAGAAGCTAGGGGCCGTTTGGGTTTATAGGGATTCAGGCACTCAGGCGAATTGGTCTAACACAACTGTAGAAAGGACAATTTGGGTTTATAGTAATTCAGCAAACGAGTCATGGGTGGGAGACATGGACTTACAGTTCAGCTTCAGTCACGTCGGTTAGCAGGAGCCGAACTGATTTGAACTTTTCCCTGATACGAAAGGAAGTTTGTTTCTTGACCTGACTAAAATCAACTATGCTATCCATTCTGAATATGGCAGAGCAGAGTAATCACTTCCTTGACTATTAATATAATCTCTGAAATTTTAAGTGTTTTGAACTCTGAATCAGTATCGCAATGGCCACCACTCTTGCGTTTATATGCAAAATGGGTATCTTGGCCTTTTCAGATGTAATGGGCATCAGCAAGCAAGCAAGCGAGGGGTATAAATATGAATGTCAAACCGCCCATCATAGTGTTTGAAACTTTGGCATGGGCATGCCACAAAGAATAAGAGTGCGCTCCTTTTAGGACCCACAGACACACTGCGCTTTCTGTTTCTACTATTTTCATTTTTGTCCATGCGCTGAGAGGGGAAAAGAATTAAGAAAACGGACATGCTAGATACGTTAGGAAGACGTATATTACATCGATGTTAACAGATACGAGAATCGAGGAGCATGTTCATATAATCAATAAAACTCATTTCAGTTTAGATTGTTTGTTATTCTAAAATAAATACCAAGACACCACACACCAAAAAGTGGATGATAAAAAAGAGCAGAGTAGATAATATTAATAAATATAATAAAATGTTTTATGTTTTATACTGACAAGTTTATAAAAATTAGGCTACTCTATGTAGAACATATATTTGAATACTGAATAGAACATATATTTGAATACTGAATACTTGAATATTGAGCAGAGTAGATAATATTAATAAATATAATAAAATAAGAGATGATGTTTTATGTTTTATACTAACAAGTATATAAAAATTAGGCTATTCTGTGTAAAACATATACTTGAATATTGAAGGAGAAGTTTTGGTCTATTAATTTTTTATTTTATTATATATTAATTAGTATTAAAGTTTGTTATCTTAACCAGAGCAAGAATTTGACGAGCAAATTGCTTGTTATGAGGTGATTTGCTTTGCTCATTAAATACGGTTCAAAAAACTAAAAACCTTTCATGATTTTGTTTAAAATTTGTCAAAACTAGTTATAGAGTTGTCAAAACCGTCAAACTTAACGGGTTGTTTCAGTTTCAAATTTCTAATTGTTGTAATAGAATGTGCATCATTCTTTATTTCTAACATCAAGTGTAAAGATTTAGTAAACACTAGTTTCTTAGTGACTCAAGCAGCAATAATTTGCACTAACTCAAGTAATAACTAATCAAAAAAGAAATTGTATATTGAGTTGGGTATTCCACATTGCATAAAAAAACAAGTATTACAATAGCATACATAGGTGATCCAGTAGAAAAACCAAGTGATTGACTAATTGGCTAAATCAAAATGCAAATATTAAGCTTCATTGTCCCACATTAGTGCCCTTCTCTCGTTTGCATTGGGACTCTAAAAAACTCTACCTAAATCTGTTGATACATTTATTGGGGAACAAGTGGATGCATGGATCAAAGCTTTCTCCTTGTATTTTAAACATAAGGAATTATTTATGCATAGCACTTCGTGAGGGTTTCAATCTTCCTAGGTGTAATGATGAATTAGCAAAGCGACTTCCGAAGTATGGCAATTTTTCAACCAAATGGTGCACCAATATATTGATGTCTTATGCAAACTCTAGGCGCAACTATTCATTTTAAATCCCAAACATGCAATTATTATAAATTTTAATTTTAGTTATTACCTCATCTATGTAAAGAAGTCACCCTAGTCCATAATATGTCTCTCATCACTAAAAAGGTGTTCGAGGAGAATCATTTTGACTTTTGTTTAAAATCTCATTTGTCTTTCAATCCAACGTCCTCCTCTATTGCTTCAACTTCCCCACCCCACACTAGTCAATATTGCAATTTTCACAATGCAACCTCTCACAATATAGAAAATGGTTGTGCACTTCACCACACACACTCTACAACAACTTTAATCTCCACACCTCATGAGGACATGATCTATGAGGATAATGCCACTAAACCATATTCATAGCTAATACTTAGGACTCATCCTTTGACTCCTTTATCCCATGCAACGATCTTCACTCAAAATTGTCAAATTAATAATCATGTGGCTCAACTAATTATGGACAAAAATATTCAAAGAACTCGGTCTCAATTTTCCTTGTCAAGGCACTAGATTCACTAGTCACTCTACATCCCTACCCATACTATCTTCATAGGGTAAAGGAAGATATTCAATCCATATTGATGTGACAACATTGTGTTGTCACCTACCCTATTAGTCCTCATTTCTACAATGTAATTATATTGGATGTAATACTTATCGATTGTAATGCCTTAATGTAGCACTCTTTTGTCACATACTTGCATTAATTGTAGGGGGGATACCTAGGTTATAGTGTAGGTGTTGGACACACTCATAATGGCCACATGAGTGGAACCTACCATTGTGCAATAGTATTTGCTTATGTAGGTTCATGTTCCTATAATGATATTATTTATAATAAGGACTTGGGGATTCATGAAAACATAAGTTGTAGAATTCATAAGTTAAGTCAATATAATCTAATTAAATGAAAGAAGGGGTAATTCAAGAGATATAAAAGAAATATGAGTTATTTATCTAATTAGGGGATTTTGGCATGTAGACATGTGTTCAATTCAAAAAGCTTGGGAATGCTTAAGAGGGAAAATGTGAGGGGGAAGGGGCTCTTTTCTTCTTCATCCTCCTCACTTGTTCTTGAGGGCTTGGAGGATATGGGGCTTTTGGATGTTGAGGGAGGATTCTGATGATGAGAGCATTTTTAGCTTAGTATTGTTGAGAGAATAATAATATATTTGATAAATATTAATTGTGTTGTTGTTCTATAAATGAAAATTCCCATTATGTTTAAAAATTGTCATTCTTAAATTTTGAAACTTAAAATTTTGGCTCCAAGGATTTTATATAGTTAGTGGACAATTTTGGTAATGTAGAGTAAAATATTTTTATCTCGTGGAGTTTGGGAAAAACATTTTAAAAAAACAATCACCAGTATGATTGTGTAACTCATTCTTACACACTTGGTAAAGATAGTCACACATGTCACTTTCACTCCTTGACGACACCTCACCTCTCCGCTTTGTTTGGAAATGATGTTGTCTTGCATGTAGCTCTCCATAGATGTTTGCACCTTTGCACTCTCCCTCAAACCACCTATGGTCCTTTAATACCATACCCAACCTCCTTGCCTTTTATATTGTCTACTAAATACTTAAAGTATATGACACCTCATTGTCATTCCAACTTCAAATTTGAAGTGGAGAAGGTAGAGAATAAAGAGGAAGAGATTAAAACATTGAAAGACTCGTATAAACTCTAACTAGAAAAAGAAGATATCGTAAATGATGAAATCAGATTTGATTTTTTTTGTCTTTAGAAAAGGATCAAGGACCAACAATGAATAACCCAAATACTTTCACTTGTTGCATTTATCATGATGAATACCCATTTTCCAATTCATCTAGTACCTCTCTTAAACCAAAAAACTAAAAAAAACAAATGTCCACTTAAATCAAGATGAAATCAAAACCTCAAACAATAAAAGATAATAAATACCATAATTAATGAAAAATATTAAATAAATTACCGTGGTTAATATGTACTATTAATACAATACGATATAATAAAATAAAATAATTAATAATAAATAATAAATAAATTACCATAATTAATATATAATAATAATAATACAATATAATTAAATAAAAAAATACAAACTTTTACTTTATTTTATATCCAACAAACCTAAAAAAAAATATTGTATAAATTATATACTTAATATTAAAATACAAATTTTATTTTATCATTTTTTAGTGTATTATATTCATTTTTATATTCAAATGATGACCCTTAAAAGTAAGGTAAAGTAGGAGTCTTTCAATTTAGGAAGAAACTTGAGATTCAATTGGTGAACCTTAAAAGTAAGGTAAAGTAAGTAGCATCTTAAAATGAGTGGTATTGGAGACAAAAAAATAGATAGCTTACAAACTAAGGCTGCTCAACTCATCGTGGACTACAACCAAAAATCTTATCCATAAAGCATGAAGTCCCATCTTATCTATTATAAAATATTTGATCTATTGCAACATGTCATGTCAAATCTTATTTGAGGAGAAATTTCTTTAGCAAGACACCATGAAGTTCTTTATGAATACCGTGATACGTAAGAAAATTTTTGGAAAAATAATTATATGCCAATCGCATTCATGCCACTTCCACGTTGTCATTTTCTATAATGAAACATAAAAAAACTGTTTACTCTTCTTGTCATTTTCCATAATGAAACATAAAAGAAACTGTTTACACTTCTTTTCTTTTAACTTTTATACTTTTCAATTGCTTCAAAATGCCATAAACTAAGTAAACATCATTTAAATTAAATTTGGCACCTCCAAATTGTCTCCTTCCTAAACATACTTTTCTTTTTCTAATCTCACTCATACTTTTCGATTACTTCAAAATGCCATGTAAGTTAGGTAAGCATGTAATGAATTAAATAGGAGTTGACATAATGTTTCTATAACAAGAGTCACGAGGTGGCAATGTCCTCGACATTGCTAATAGATGTTGTTATAAGATGAAATGACAAGAAGTTACTAGCAAAGAAAATAGCATTTTGCATAAGGCCACTAGCAATATAGGGAAAATCTATTGAAATGACATAGGACCCTACTAGAGAGGTGTAAGATGAAAGTAACTTAGACAAAAGGATTACATAAAATATTTAAGAATTTATTCTTGATCCAATATTTGAAGGAGAAAAACATTTACATTTAAGCTTGCACCTACATGAAGTATTGAGACCAAAAAAAGCATTGCATTTTTACAAAGTAACTATTGAGCAAGTGAAATTGGGTTTCTAAACAATTAACATTTATTGGTTTGGTTGTTCTTGTTTAAAGTGCATATTGCACTCCCATCTCGAAGTTGACTTCTAGGAATGACCTAATGCATGTTATTGGAATTTAGGTTATGGCTATAACATTTTGGGAAGCTCTTGCTGAGCATGGTTGTTTTTTCTTGTCTTATTGTTGATCAAGTAATATTTTCTTACATGTAGTCTTTCCATGAGTAATTATTTTTCTTCTCCTGAATATTATTGTGTTGTGCAAATGGAATCTCAAAGCTTCACAATACTGTGTGCATTCATTAACCTCATTAGAACAATGAACCCAACATGACAATGCAAATAAAAAATATTACATGCTAGGTAACTTGAGTTCTTGAAACTCTGCAATAAACTTTTAACTACTTCTCGCTCTCATTGGATGTGGCAAATTAATACTTTTATGGTTGAACAAATGAATCATAAATATTACATGCTTGGCAACTTGGGTGGTTGAAGCTACAAGTGACCTTAACTGACAAAAATACGTTTTTTATAACTATCTCAAGATGCACACCACCAACATTTGACAATGATAGCAATTCCCAGAATATGCCATCTACTCCATCACTAAAGAGTGTGATGCACAGTTGTGAAGGGGGTGCTTTGACTTCTTTGTCTCAGTTTTGTATGACGTCGTTTCACATAATTTTCCACTATAAGAATTCTAGTTAAGTAATATTGTAAGCAAGCAGATAACCTATAGGGTTTGTTTTTTTGAAGTGTTCATGTGAGTGTAGATAATCCCCCACATTTATAAACCTTAACTTCATACTGAGATTTGTGGTTGTGCCTAGAAAAATTGTTGTTTGTATATTATATGTTTAAGTATAAGTAAAAAACAGAGCTTATAAAATATAATGCAAATTCATGTCAAAGTTATGGACTAGGTTCGGATTAATTCTTAAACCATGAAGGAATATGTTTTGAAATAATTCTTAATCAATACAAATATTCTGAAGGCCCTTTATCCATAAGACTTCACATGAAATTAGGTATTAAAGTTCAAATGTTTGAAAGGTGAACAAGTTATCTTATTATGTTTCTACCCTGCAATTTCAGAACATAAGCTTCATTAAAAATGGTTACCTTCTGCAAACTCAAGCAAGGATTCCATACCAGAGAGACAATTCATTGAGATTAAACTGAACAACACGGTACGAGCCCTAAAATTATAATTAACATGTTTTCTAAATATTGTGCCATCGATAGTGCTTTAATTGCTATCTCAACCCACAAAAGCAGCTCAAATGTACTAAATGTTGGATGTTAATCCTTAGTTGTTTAGTTTGTTAATCTGTCATTACTGCCCTAACATTCTCGTATTAAAAAAAAAGTTCTCATATATTTGAGGTAAAGTTTATATTGAACCAAAACATTTCAGGAAAATCCAGTTAGAATTGTCCATAATAAAGCCATTATGGCATATAAAGTAATTTTTACTTTACTTTAAAAATCACTTTAATTCAAAAATTAGTCGTTAAGTAATTAAGCAAAGGAAGCCGGTAGACATTATTTTTGTAAATAACATAGATGGAAAATTTATCTTATGAATATATATTGGTTAGTTATTGATGAGTCTAAGTGATCACGATTCTCCATTCTCCAAGATATTGAGCTGCACCATCCATGAGCTAAAAATTATAAAATGGATAACTTAATATATGATACCATTAATCTAGTCCAAACAAACACATCAATATGATCACATGAAAGTCATTAAGGTTTATAATGGGAAATACATTAATAACATGAGGAAACCCCACTATTGAAGTAGAATATGGTCACCATGAAAGTCAAAAGGTTTATAATGGGAAATGCATCGGTAACGTGAGGAAACCCCAATATTGAACATACTTAAATCGAATACAAATGGGGAATAACTTATCAATTGATACTACAATAAAATGAGAAATGTCTAGAACTTAATAAATTGACATAAATGAATAACTAAACATACCATTAATCTAGTCTAGGCAACCATAAGAATTTATGCCCATCATGAAAGACACTCAAGTTTAGAATCAATAGTGCCTAACCTATCCCTTTCAAGACTATATGTACTTACAACTAAGACATTTCTTGACAAGGTTAGCTTTAATGCTTTGACCAAGAAACTTGACTTACCATTAAATAAAAAAAATACAAATCATATATTGAACACATTAAGTATAATATATAGTCAAGGATAACTTATCAATTGATCAAATAATGCCATAATCACTGGAATAAAATGAGACCTACCTAGAAATAACTTTGCAAGTTAACATAAATAAATAACTAAACATATGACACCATTATTCTAGTTCGAACAATCACAACAATATGATCACCATGAAAGTCAACGAGATTTATAATGGGAAATACATCAATAACATGAGGAAACCCCACTATTGAAGTACAATATGATCACCATGAAAGTCAACAAGGTTTATAATGGGAAATACATCAATAACACGAGGAAACCTCACCATTGAAATATTAAGACGATGTTACTTAGAAAGCAAGTGTAAAGCAATGAAACACAATAATAATTTCTAACCTATCCTTTTCTTGTACTTGTAGTTGATGGGTCACTTTTTGACAAGGTCAACTTTAATCAAGCTCTCCATATGTCGACTTGTTTGATAAGGTTAAAGCTGGTCATCTTATATTACACTGAGTGACTAGCTCGATACTTATTAGCATTAATTATAAACGTCTAAATGTGTTCACACTCAACATACAATTAGGAAAAGGTTATTGTAGAGAAAAAACCTATCATATACATATGGCACTATATACATATGACACTGTAGTAAAGTAAGATAACTTGAAACTATAAACATCAAATAAATAAAAACCATATACCAAAAAAACTCACAAACACTATCACGTCAAATCAAAAACTTATGTTGATCTCCTTTAATATTATTTTAAAATACTATAATATGTTATCACATCCACTTAAAAACTTACTTTTTCAAACCATTTTCATGAAATAATTATTATAATTTATATATAAAAAATTACATTATACAAAAATTGAAATTCCATTATGGAAATATACCACTCATTTATAAAAAGAACAAAGGAAATACGAGACATTACACCAAATTGTAAGGGGTGTGACCAGAGTGACAAAGGATGCTTTCCATCAACTTGTACGCTAACATTACAAATCCAACTTCCATGTTATGGAATCCTTATCAAACATGTTATGCAATTCGTATCATACATATCATTTTCCTTTTTTCATAGTCAATGTCTAAGGATTCAGCCTAGATGAACGCAGAAACTTAAAAGCTCAGTTGAACTAGTGGAGGGAAATCTTTAATTATGCTTGCCACTTTCAAACTTTTTGATTGGATATACCATGGTATGATTTGTTGGACATCGATAATATTCTATTCAATGACCTATTGAAATTCTAGAAAACCAACCTGGCCTACATTATGCAATGGTGGTGACTAGGGACCCATTGCCCATTGTCATAATCTCCTACATTCACCGTTTCCTTGATAAATTTCCTTTTATGATATTTCCTTGAAGCAATCCTATGGGTTTACACAAGCTAAACCCAAGCTATGTGGGGCTCAGTTGTCCTCCACAATTGGCTCAGCTTCATAATCCAATGTGCAATATACTTTGTTGAATAATGCGGACCCGCCATTATTGCTTCATTGCTTCGCTATTATAACCAGTTTCCAACTAAAACCTAATGTCCGAGAAAGCTTTTGCAGAGCCCATTTTGCAAAAGAAATTCATTAAAGATTGAGAGAGAGATGCTGTCTTGCTGACAAAAAAATAGATGGTTGAGCTATTCAAGGCACCAGCAATATTAAAATGAAAGAACGACCATATGAAGACCTAAGCCGAGATAATCAGATCATGGTCGTTGTTCAGATTTTACTTCTTTTATTTGTACTGGTGTTGGGTTTTTGTTTGTGCTATTGCATCCAGTCCCATTTTTTCCAAGGGGAAGACTATGGGATTGAAGCGAGCTATGATTGATTAACAGAAGCACCTGTATAATGAGTCTCCCTACATCGTTCTAATATACTCACTCACACATACACTAAAAACTATGCAATATCTCACTCACAACCACTCTCTTTTTGCCCCATATACGAGACTTGAATCCAATAGTATAAAGGTGCTGTCTTGGTCTCTCTATCACATGGTCCATGTAGCTTTCTTTATAGGCGAAAGGAAGCCCAAATGGGTTGAAATATTTTAGGAGGAAGGTAGGTAATGATCCCTAGGGACTAGGAGTTCGAGTGCCAACTATCCCAAGTATTTAGGATCATCATCCACGAGATTTTTCACCTAGAAGATTCTCGAAACTTCTCTTTCTTGCCCTATTTGTACTATTGACGCTCTCTACAAATAAACTAGGTGTGTTGATGCTCCTTATGGCCATGTTACAAGCACCACCGACGCATCTTGTCAATGGACAAAAGGCGCTAGGCCTTTATGACGCTCTATACCAAGCGGCAAGGTGTGTCATACTTCCTAGGATTGAGCAATCAGACACCAAAAATATGTTTTGGCTAGGAACTTCAAGGGATTTGAGCATTAGGACAATTTTTTGGGTGTAACATATACCAACGTAGATCCAAATCCTAGGCTCTATCAAGCGCCGAGAGGTATCAAATCTCTCGAAGTGGTTCCAGTTGTGCGAGACCACATGAAAAGTTTAGATATTACACATTATATTGTATTGAGTATTGTAGTCTGAATAATATGTCGCCTGAAACATAAAAGAAACAGTAAATCAATGCACTGTAACAATTTAAAAAAACATGATAGTAAAAATAATGCATAGGTAGATTTTTGTTTTGTTTTGTTTTGTTGAGAACTACGCAATCTAGAAGTATTCATAAGAGACTAAAATGAATAATTAAGATGCTAAAATCAATGCAACTTACTAATTTTGATCTAAATTATTATCTGGTAGAAGAATGCAAGAGTAAAATCTATTGTCATTGAAAGCAATGAAAGAAGAGAAGAATATGTTTAAGAACAAAATAATCAAATTAAATCGAAATGATTAAAAACATTGTAATTGAAGAATATATATCTATCTAACAGTGATGCAAATATATTGCAAAAGTAGTTCTACTAATCAAAATAACTAATAAGTAATTAAGAATAACTAAATTAAGACAAAACCATAAAAAAATATCTAAATAATACTTTAACATAACATTGAAAAATAAAATAAAATGAATCAATTTATTAAAATCACACAATGGTGAAAACTCTAAAGCTATTTTCTCTATTTATATTATTAATTCATTTTTATTTCTAAATCCTAAAGACTATTTATTATTATTGTGTGAAAACTATAAAGCTATTTTATTTATTTATATTAATAATTCATTTTTATCTCCAAATTATAAAGGCTATTTATTATTTCCAATTAAACTCGTTTCAAAGTTTGATGCATTTTCTAAATAAATTTATAATAAATATTAATAATTAATTTGTATTTCTAAATATAAATGACTATTAAAACTTTGATCCATTTTCTAAATTATAATTTAGTTGTTGGTTTGAACAAATCAACATGGGCATTCAAAATTGGTCCATTTCCTAAATATATTTATAATTTATTTTTATTAAGAAATCCTCATAACCATTCAACCTCTAATTTCAATGTTTTCCCTATTTCATAATATGCTTATAATGTGTTTATTACCAAACCATACACATATTTCAACATAACTGTAAAGTTGAAAACAATCTATGCAGTAAGATTCTTTATAGAAGTAAAGTGTCCAAAAAAAACTGTATCAGCTTCGTATCATGATTCAAAAGAGATTTTATTTACCTATGTTTTAAAGTTGCTGGTAAAATCATGGTTTTAAGTATAAGAAAATTCTAAAATCTAAAAATGTTTAGCTATTTCCAATATTTAAAATTGAAAATTTTAATCGATTTTTCATTCTGAAGTTTGCACACGATTAGGGGTTTGCACAGAATATTTAGATCAATTTTATTATCTTCTTAAAAGCTAAGTGTAACTTGCTTAAAAGCTCAGTATAATGTGGAAAAAAAAACTAATGGCTAGTTCATTCTCTAGAAGATTCATTACTCAAAACTAAAACCACCAGATTGCTCGATGATGTCTATGGATGTGAGTTAATTTTAAAGGCAACTATGCCAAAGCCAAGAAAATGTTATACCTCGATCTTGTATTAAATTTGAAAAAAATTTCCCCAAATTTTAACCTAAAACTGAATGAAATCTAATTTTAACCTAAAACTGAATGAAATCTAAAAGCGTTTTTCCCAAGTTTTAATAGAAAACCTTTTAATTGAATGGATATGAAAATGTTTTGCCCAAAAAAATGTTTTACCTGAATTTGTATATATGAAATATGAAAATGTTTTGTCCATTAGTGCAATCTTGTATGAGCTCTAAAAACGTTTTGCCCAAGTTTTAATACAAAACATTTTACCAGTCTTGTATGAGATCTGAAAACATTTTTCCAAGTTTTGTTTGAAAACGTTTTACTGAATTTTCATTTTCTCAAGTTTTGTTTCAAAACGTTTTACGTGAATATTTTACTAACTATGAAAGTGTTTTTCCCAAGTTTTAACAAAAAATTCTTTACATGAATCTTGTATGAGATGTGTGAAAACATTTTGCCCAAGTTTCAATACAAAACATTTTACCTCAATCTTGTATGTGACGTTTTTTCCAAGTTTTAATGGGAGAGGTTTACCAAAAATATGAAAACATTTTGCCCAAATTTGATTGAAAAATGTTTTACCTTAGTTTTATTAAAAATTACATACAAACATTTTTTGAATATAATTTTTATTAATTGAAACATACATGATGGGAAGTAACTCACAAAGCCAATGGATACCAAATCATTTTATTTTTAAACATTTTTAATCATGATTGCTCTATGTATTACTTTAAATTAATAGTAGACAAAATCTACATCATAAGTAAATAGAAGTAAAAAGTAAATATTTATAGCAAACCTTTACATGAGGAACGTTACATAACGTTACAACATCTCCCTCATAATGGGAAAAAATATTTATAGCCGACATTTACATGAGTAAAGTTACATAAGGTTACAACATCTCCCTCATAATATTTATAGTCAACATTTACATGAGGAACGTTACAGAACGTTACGTGACAAGATCTCCCCCATACTGGGCTGTAGAGCCCCTCTCGACGCAATAAATATATTGGTAGGACTATTAGAAAAAAGAAAATTTTCTTTTTAAAGAACGAAATTAATCCTTATGTTGTAATTAATAGTGCTACAATGGCCAACAACATGCCTTAGAAACATAATCCATAAAAGATGCATAAAGTACATAATATTTGAATACTTGATTTCTCCAAACTAACAATTATTATGCCATTGGTATCCAATCAAGTCCAAAGTCCAAAGCACTAATGCTCTGCTTTGCACTCTCAGTAGATCAATTTCATTGAAGTCACCACACAATCCATGAGACAATTCTACTAAGAGAGAGAATTAATTAGGATACACCATGGTCCAAAACAAAACGTGCATCATGTTTTTTGCTTCTTCATATTGTAAATAAAAAAATGACAATTCCACAATTATTTTTTTGAGGAAAAAAAATTAAATAGACTATCTATTAAACACAGTAAATACTAAACCATGTCTAACTCTAGGTCCCCAATGGCCTTCCCAAGGCATTCCAAGTTCCCCAAAATGCAGGGCAATATGTACACTAGTTTTTAGATGGGGACACATCTCATGCAACATAACTAAAAAGTCTTAATGTAGTAAAAATGTCCAAGCTAAAACACAACCAAAATGTATTCTACACCATAATTCACAAAATGTCTACATAATTGATATGTATGTTTACTCACTGAATGGCTAACATGATTGACAATTCCACATTAGAGGAAATTTGGGGTCTAAAATGGGCCTTATAAGAAAACGCATCAACAATAAATTTTTTGAGTTGGAATTCAGGAACCAATAGAATTTCAATAAAATGAGTCAACCATAATGGTTGAATTGACATATTTGTTATAAAAGAAAACTACTTTTTTTGTTCGTATTTTCGACATATCTCCCTTTGTTTTTACTCAAATTCCGAGCAGGAGAGCTCGTTGGATGCATAATTAATTCCGCATCCAACAAGTACCCACACTGCATACTTTTGACGGACCCCGCTACCCAAAAAATAAGAAATACCTGAAAAAACGTGATGATTCACAGAATCAATTTAGAATCCTATTCACATTTTATGATTTACATCTTATATTATACCAATAACCTCATTATCTTATAATATACCAATGACTTTATGATAATGTTCCATGGTATTGCCTATAGATGTATGCACACATAGAAATAATAAGTTAGCCATTCATGCATTAAAAGTCCATTAATTGGATAAAATGATTGTTCTGAAGGCAGAAGTTAATATATAACATAAGATAATTGAATACAAGATCACAAGACATTTATATCGTAGTTTTGTATGTAATAATATTTTAACAGTATTAATGCCTCTTGAAAGTACTTATAAACTTATGCAATACGAATTCAATTGGTAGATAATATATAGAAATGGCATTAAGAATTAGATATTAGATGAAATAATAGCAAGGGATTGCTTAGTCTTGACGTATCCCACCCTCACACTAATAAACATTTTATTATATTTATTGTTGACTCAGTGAGTGGTTTCAAGTCCACAGTGGCAGGCTAATCATGCTATACTAAATGGTCTCTCTTCATTCCTATTCTCATTTAAAGGAACACAATGAGCATATTGTATGTGTTGATATGTGTATGTAATTGATACATTTCATTTTCTTTTTGGTTACCTTCTTCTCCATATTAATTGTTGAAATGATAAACCAAAATTGTTATAATAGGGTTAGTTTTTTTATATAGACTAGTAAATAAATCAAGAAAAAAGTTTTAATGGGGGTGTTGATTTGGATCGGCAAAAGATGTAACTAGAAAATGGCTAGTTTGTCATCATTCTTTGGCTAACGTTGCATCAAGAATGAGAGGAAAGCACCTTAGAAGAAGATGGATGGAAGATTTCATTCCACCTAAAATCATTGTGTATCATTAATTTTATTATTCTATCCTTCTCTAAGAATGTATATAAGAGATAGATGCCGTGTTGTTGACATTAAGTGTATTATTACAGAATGTATTGGTATGTCCCAATCACTAATTTCAATCATTTGTTGAGTTTATGAAATTCATTGATTTCTTTTTATATGCTTTATAAATGTTATGTAAAACTATATTGATTAAATAAAATGGATTGGATGGTAGGACGAATTCCTAAGACAGATAGCACACGCATGATACTCTTCATACAATATACATTGTATCTTCTATAAAAAATAATGCCTATGAAACAGACTTGCCTCTGAATAGCTTCTCTTACATACAACATGCAGAATTAGGGTCCTAATCCCTTTCTCATAATAGGAAGTGTAAAAAATTTAATTGCAAATGCTTCCATGCATTCTTCCAGACATTATTTGTTCCATTCCTCCTTTCTGCTCAACATAATCCACTCATCTTTTGAATTGAAATAATGCTAAGTTTTCAATTTTCTTGATGGATTTTTCATTACAAAATAGCTTTAACAAAATATGTACCTGTTACCCATTATTGGTGTGATTAAAGCCATATGAAAGTCCAACAACCTCTGCATAATAAGCTGAAAATAGATAAATGTAGGGTAAGTCAATGTAAACAAAAATGATGAACAACGAACAAACATGAATAGGAAACAATTAGATAATGATTCTTTGATTCTAGAAGTAAAGCACTTCAAGTCTTACATAAGATATCCATTGATGTTGATGCACAAGTCTTACATGTTACATTTTTCATGGATTCAGAAAAAACTAGCAAATAGAAAAAGGAGCACTTCAAGTCTTACACAAGATATCCATTGATGTTGATGCGCAAGTCTTATATGTTATATTTTTCATGGATTCAGAAAAAACCAGCAAATAGAAAAAGGGTGAAGACCTTGCAGCCTCCATTTTGATGAACTATAAAATAAGCCACCTTTCCAAGAGATTGATAGTGTACAAATAGGAAAGAATGCTGCCTGAAAATTGAGAATTTGTTGAAAAGAATGTAGACATTGGAAAAATCTAAAATAAAATACAGACTAAAAGCCTTCCAGAAAGACACACACCAAGCATATTTATGCTCTGGCTAGTGAATCTAGTTGGCCCTCACAAATTTTGGATAATGATTGATGTTGTAGTGCTTTGTATTAGAAGCCTTCCAATGCAAAAAAAATTTAGCATGAAGAGGGCCTTTGTAGTTCACTACAATCCAAACTAATTTTCAGTCTCATTTTTTTGCAGAAGACATCCCTTTAAAAGCATGATATAGAATCTGTACATGATTTACTGCGCCCATCTCCGATGGTTGCTATCATGATTTGTCTTCCTTGGTTGACATTTTTAGGTGATTCGATAATTAGGAAAGCATTCCTAGTTAAAAATGGAAACTATACTTATGCTATGCTAAGTATATATGGATGTACATTGTACCTTTTAGCTAACACAAAGGGAACAATTCCTTGAGGGAATGTTGCCTAATCCAATCCAAGACAACACAACAAATTGCAAATATGAGATTCTAGTCTTACAATAACATCAAGAAAGTGTTATCGAATATGTAGAACCTTCAATCAAAAAAACATATAAGAGAAAGGGAAGACAAAGAGGTCAAGTTTACCAGTACACAGTTTATTCTATATTTGGCTACAATTAAACAAGAGAAAAGCTTACAAGAAGGAAAAAAAATGCTCCATAACCTGCACGATAGCAATATGAAGAAACACTCCTCGAATGCCTGCATGATAGGAATCTGAAGAAACACTCCTCGAAAGCCAACAACGATAGAAGATTATAGCTAGCCCCATAAGAAAGCTCACAACCATTGCAAATGCTGCAATAGAATTTCCACAGGCTATGATTCGTTTTTGCAATGCCATAATAGGCCTGTAATCAAAGACGAAATTAGAACTCCAAAGATAATGATGTCATGAATAGAGTTCTCTATATGCTATAAGCTTATACTACAATATGAAAGCGAAAACTAGTTGCGAAATTGACTAAACCAAATATATGAATATGCCAAATCTATGAATATGCAGGAAATCTCCTCAATGAGCAACCCATAGAAGTACTGAACATACCTAGACTGAACATGTCCATACCAAGACCGACATCAGAAAAAATACTTATTGATTGCTCCATGATTATTGGCATTGTAATATCCCATCTTCAAATATCATTACAGAAATAATAAACTCGATCAATAATGTTTCTGTATCCACATTTGAACAAAATTAGGTAATCCCTGGTCCATAATATCTCTCTTCCCTTGTATTTTGTCTTAACATTGATATCATGTGAATATTAGAGGTTAAATCTTTAGAAAAAAATATTCTCGAGTCTACTTAGAATGCCTCTCTAACTCCAGTTCCCACAAAAATGTACAAGCTTTAAAACAACAAAGGCCAGTTCCCACAAAACTGTACAAGCAAGCTTTAAAACAGCAAAAAAAACTTCTTTGTATATGAAAATTTAAAAGAACTAGCTTCTAGTTGGGAACATGGCCACTTAATCCATATAGGCACATCATGAAACCCAAAAATTCGGCTGCCAATAAGCTAAAATTTACAAGAGATGAGAAGCAGTACACAACTCCCCATAGACTAATGAATAGCGTCCCATCTATTTCTCTCAAGGGGTTGAACTTGATCATAGCGAACATAGTGAGTGCCACTGTGAAAGAAATGATCACATATTCTTTAATGGGTAACTTGTTACCACAAATGCATATGACACTCCTTGAACCTGTACCAAATATTGTATAAAGAATATTAAGGTATGGGTGTGGTAAACTATTAATGGAGCCTTAAAATCGAATGAGAAAAAAAAACTTAGAATTACCTTATATCCTGGAACCCCTCTTCCTCTCATTTTGCATAGCCAAAAAATACGTCAGCTAACACAATGAATAATGAATAATACTTACATTCTTCAACTATTAACGCCAAAGGGCAAATTAACTTCAACAACTTGTTGGTTGAACCCCGATGCATAGCTTGGATGGTCGAGCAACGCGCTCGCTTGAAATATGCAAACCAGCACAAGCTCCGAACTATCACTGCGCACTATAGGAACCCTGGTTGCAAAGAAAATGTTCTATTTCCTTTAAATCCTGAACGAAACACCTAAAAACTATGCAAAAAGAGTTGAAACACTTGGCACTTGATAGCACTGAGAATATGAAAAATGTTTAATGCAATGTTTACAAACATTGGTTGTATTAAAATTTTGGTGATGAGAGCCTGCCGCCGAGTCTTGGGGCACATGACTCTAGAGAAACCTGCACGAACCAATAAACATGCAAAAAAATAGTGTTAAAAAAATATTATTTAATATACCTGAAAGTCAAACTATGCAATAACTTTATAAAACACAAAAAATTTCTCATGTAAAACCCCAATTAATAGGTCTGAGCGATTCATATATATCCCCTTGTCGGGGACATAATAAACTGAAAATAGTCACCAATTACTCAAAAAGTAATAATATATGAATTGATAGTATAGTGAAAATGAATTTTCTTATTAGAAGTTTTTTTCATGTATGTATGTGTAATTAAGTTTATTTATATTTGTTTATTACATTTGTATATGTTTATATATATTGGTAACTTTTTATTTCATTTTCAAGAAAAATATATAATCTTGAGTGGTTATATAGAATTTCAATTAATAATTGATTTATGAAAATGAATATTGTATGAATAGAATTTGAATCTAATCAAGGATATTACAATTTCTTTGTTCAACCACTTAAGTTAGATTCAATTGACAAATATATGTTAAATTTTTTTTAATTATATGTTAAACCATTTTTTAAGAATATTAATTTAGAAAAGTAGATATTAAAAAAGAAGAAAAAAAGAGAAACACTTTTGGCCATGTTAGACTAACATTTCCAAGTTAAAGGAGAATATACGAGAAAGGGGAGATTGTATCTCTAAGAAAATTGTTATGTTAGGGATGGATGGAATTTGGTGACAAAATAATTGTGAACAAAGTGGGTTGTGTGAGTAACCATGTTGTAATTGGTAAGTATTTGTGAATTAAACATTCAGAGATGAATGTAACGATTTGTATCCTTTTAATCATGGGGTGAAATGGGAAAAACGATAGTTCTTTATTAAAAATGACATTTCATAATAATTTGCACAAGCATAACTGAAATGATAGAGAAAGGATCTCTCAAGGAAGACCTTGTTTTTTTGGTAAAATATAACACTTCTTAAAACATTGGATAATGAGATTTAATTAGGTAGAGGAAGCTTTCTGTTCAGCACCAATCCCCAAATTAAGTTATTTACTTGATACATATTATTTAGATAATGAAATGAAGGTAACAGTATAAAAATGGAAACAAACACATGTTTTTTGCATAGCACACAATAGTACAGTAAAACCCAAACTCTATTAATGAATGGAATGGGAAAACATTGTAAATTGAAAACAGTACAGACTAGCTCGAATGGTGGTAGCTTATCTATGAAGAGAAATGTGTCGGCTATGCTCATTCAAAATATTTTATTACAAAGAGATCCCAAAATCATGGATAACCTACCACCATAGTACAATGTAGTCATGATTGAGTTCTATAGGGTACAAGTGCTTAGCTACCTCTGAGGTGTCCAAGAGAGGTGGAAAATATGGTTGAGGCAGCTCCATATTAAATACATGGCGTGAGCCAAGGAAAGGAGGAGTACGCAAATAAAAAAATTATCACCCAAAACCTTAGTGATGGTGTAAGGCCCATATTAGAGTGGGTAAATTTTCCAATGGGGTCTTATGAGGTTCTCTTTCTGCATATGAAACCATACCTTATACCCTTTGTGAGGTGGAACTCGATGTTGATTATGGTGTTTCTTATACTTATCTTTGGCCTTTTGTACAATATCATGAACCTACTACTGGATGTGATGGGTTCATACAAAAAAATTGGTTACCCGATTAGCCTCAATTTGATTATGGTAGGTATCATCCCGTGTAGAAGCAATGGGTAGCACTACATCAAGTGGGGCTTGTTATGCCACATTTTACAAGCATAATCTTTTCGAGACTTTTTTTGCTTCAGATCATTTAACATTCTAGAATATTGAGGCCCATATTTGCTGCTCTTGGGTCTCCCTTTTGATCATATGATGTGGCACTAATAAGAAAACACCTTATAGCATAGGTTCTAGTGGAACTCCCCCAAAACATGTCCCTTATCTATTTATAGCAGAGGTTTCTAGTGGAGGATTTTGCAAATGTTTTTTTATTGGTGTGCATAAAACATTATGGTGCACTGGTGCTTCACATGGTTTAGGCTCACCAATGCACCTCATTAGTTGAGGAGCACTGGTTCTTTATGATCAATGTGCACTAATGTGATTTTAGCTAAAAAAATCGATGCTCCATTTTTTGAATGGTGAAAAGGTGCTCTTCTTTGGATAAGGCGCACCAATGTTAGTGCTCCTCATTGGCGAAGGCACACTGGTGTCGATGCTTCTCTTTGGTGCAGGAGCACAAGTGCTATTTTTAAGGTGTGGACCCACTAATGCTCCATGACCCACCTGAACCAATATTTTTTTGTCCGAAAAAACATCGGTACTCCACTTTTGAAATGTTGCACCAGTGCTCCTCTTTGGTGAAGACACACTGGTGTCGGCTCTCCTCTTTGATGAAGGCGCACTAGTTTCAATGCTCTTATTTGGTTAAGGTGCATTGATGTTGATGCTCCTCATTGGTGAATGCACACCAGTGCTCCTTTTACAATATGGGAACATTAGTGCTTTTGATAAACAAAGGCACCAAATAGTAAGTCATGTTTTTAACTTACTAAAAAAAAGAGGGAATTTTTAAACATTTTAAAGAAGAGGGAAAATGTCTTTAAAAGAGGAAAATAAAGAGCGTTTGTTTTATTTCTTTATTTCACATGGTTCTACTAGAGAGAAGAGGAAGAGGAAGAGGATGAGGAAGAGGACGAGGAAGGGGAAGAGGAAGAGGAAGATTATTTCAGCAAAGCAACCAATTTTTTTCCTATTCATTGTTTCATTTATTCCTGTTATCTATTTTATTTATAATATTTTGCATTTATCACTATTGTTCCTAATTTCTTATCTATTTTTATTGCTTGTTTTTGTTGGTTTGAGGGGGTTTCCTCTATTTTGTAGGTTAATGGTGGATTTATTTCAAGGTTTTACATCAAAATATATGATTTTTTCCCTCTTATTGAAAGAAGCATAATTTTTTTTAAGTTTAGAAAGAGCTGGGAAAATTGTCTTAAGAACAGGGGGGAAATGAGGGTTTGTTTCATTTCTTCATTTCACCTAGTTTAACAAGAGAGAAGAGGAAGAGGAAGAGGAAGAGTATTGCAACCAAGAAACCATTTCCACCTCTTCATTGATTTATTTCTTCCTATTATCAAATGAAAATGGTGGAGAATTCACATCAAATGAATTCAAAGAGTTATGAAGAGAATCAGGGATTAAGAGGGAGTTAACCATTCCATATAATCCACAATAGAATGGGGTTGTAGAAAGGAAGAATAGAACGATCATGGAAGCTGCAACGAAAATGCTTCATGATCAAGATCTTCCCATGCATAAATGGGGAGAAGCTGCTAGAACAGCTGTGTATGTACACAACTGTACTCCACATAGAGTACTCGAGAACAAAACACCCGAAGAAGTCTTCTCCAACAAGAAACCAGAAGTCAGTCATCTCAAAATATTTTGTTGTCCAGTGTACATACACATTCCAAAATAAAAGAGGACAAATTTAGATTCGTCAGGGAAGAAGGGTATATTTGTGGGATATAGTGAAAGCTCGAAAGCTTACAGGAGATACTTCCCAGGATTCAAGAAGATCGATATCAGCAGGGATGTAACATTTGACGAAGACTCGGGTTACAACAAATCCAGAAAGATACTTGCTGAAGAACCTGAAGAAATAGAAGTACCTTGAATTCAAGACACAACCATGAATGATGCAACTCCAGAAGAAGATCGAGAAATAGAAGAACCATAGGAACCTATAGATCCACCCCAAGAGAAGAATCCTCAAAAGAGGAAACCTGCATGGGTACGAGAGGCTATCCAAGGTGTAGAAATATATGGGGCTCCAGAAGAGATACAAAGAACCAGGTCCTGCTCTGGTTATGTAGCCCTATTGTGTGACATCATTGATAAAGAACCTTCCAACTATGAAGAAGCGGCAGAGAAGAAAGAATGGAAGGATACTATGATCGAGGAGTACCAGTCGATCATGAAGAATGATGTCTGGGATGTTGTCCCTAGACCAGAGGGAAAGTCTGTTGTGACTTTAAAATTGATCTACAAGATCAAGCATGCTGCAGATGGTAGCATAGAGAAATATAAAGCAAGATTTGTGGCTCGTGGCTTCTCCTAGAAAGAAGGAATAGATTATGAAGAAAATTTTGCACCTGTAGCCAGATACACTTCCATCAGATCAATATGTGCTCTGGCTGCAGTAATGAAATGGAAGATACACCAGATGGATGTCAAGATAGCCTTCTTGAATGGTGTAGTGGAAGAGGAAGTGTATGTGGAGCATCCACTAAGTTTTGAGACACATTCCAGGGAGACTCATGTGTGCAAGTTGAAGAAATCCCTGTATGGTCTGAAACAGGAACCTAGGACATGGTACGACAGAATTGACAACTTCCTATCCAGTTTGGGCTTTACCAAGAGTAAAGCGGATTCCAACCTTTACTACAAGGTTGAAGAAAGGAACCCAGTGATACTCCTACTATATGTAGATGACATGTTTATAATAGGTGAGGATGGGTTGATTGCTGATACGAAGAGGAAGCTTGCTATCGAGTTCAAAATGAAGGACTTGGGTATGATCCATTATTTTCTAGGCATGGAGGTGTGGCAGAATGCAGATGGAATCTCTTTGGGACAAGGGAAGTATGCAGTAGAGATCCTGAAGAGGTTCGGGATGATGGAATGCAAGGCCATGGCCACACCTATGGCATCGAACCTGAAGCTACTGAGTGATGCTCCATCAGAGTCGATTGATTCTATGATGTATCATTAGATGATTGGGTCCTTGATGTACCCGATGAACACGAGACTAGATATTTGCTTTGAGGTGAACACATTGAGTCAGTTCCTAACGGATCCCAGACATGTTCACCTGATTGTAGGAAAGCATATTCTGAGGTACCTGAAGGGTACAGTTGATTATGGGATCAAGTATGAGGCGAATCAGAAGATTAACTTGGAGGGTTATGTGGATTCTGATTTGGTAGGAAGTGCCATTGATAGGAAGAGAACTTTGGGGTGTTGCTTCAGTATGCGATTAGGTGTGATCTCTTGGTTTAGCAGGAAACAATCCTGTGTGGCACTAAGTACAGCCGAAGTAGAGTATCTCGCAGCTTGTTTGGCTAGTTGTGAAGTAGTGTGGCTAAGGAAGCTACTATCTAATTTGTTTGATCTCCAATTGGATGCTACTTGTATATATTGTGACAACTAGAGTTGTGTGAAATTGTCAGAGAACCCCGTGTTCCATGACAAGTCGAAGCATATCGAGATCAAATAACACTATATCAGGGATATGGTGTAGAGACGATCAATGAAGCTCCAATATGTTGAGACGGATGAGCAGATAGCTGATGTGTTGACCAATCCATTAGCCAGAGTGAAGTCTGAGTACTTTAGGGAGAAGCTTGGTGTTCTCTAGATCGAGGTTCCTTCAAAGAGGAAGTGATGAGTCCGTGAGCCATTCTGCCATGGTGGTAAGTGGGGCCTCTCATGGTCAGATATAAGTGTAGAGCCATTCTGACATGGTGGTAGGCGGGGCCTCCCATGGTCAGATATAATTGTAGAGCCATTCTGACATGGTGGTAGGCGGGGCCTCCCATGGTCAGATATAAGTGTAGATCCTTTCTGACATGGGGGCAGGTTGGGCCTTCCCATGGTTAGATGTAAGTGCAGAGCCATTCTGACATTGGGGGAAGGCTGGGCCCTCCCATGGTAAGATATAAGTGTAGATCCATTCTGACATGGGGGCGGGATGGGCCCTCCCGTGGTTAGATGTAAGGGTAGAGCCATTGTGACATGGGGGAAGGCTGAGCCCTCCCATGGTCAGATGTAAGGGTAGAGCCATTCTGACATGGGGGTAGGCTGGGCCCTCCCATGGTCATATGTAAGGGCAAAGCCATTCTGACATGGGGGTAAGTTGGGCCCTCCCATGTTTAGATGTAAGGGCAGAGCCATTATAACATGGGGGTAGGCTAGGCCCTCCCATGGTCAGATGTAAGGGTAGAGCCATTCTGACATGGGGGTAGGATGGGCCCTCCCATGTTCAGATGTAAGGGCAGAGCCATTCTGACATGGGGGCAGGATGGGCCCTCTGATGGTCAGATGTAAGGGCAGATCCATTCTGACATGGGGGCAGGCTAGGCCCTCCAATGGTCAGATGTAAGGGCTGGGCCATTCTGACATGGGGGTAGGCCGGGCCCTCCCATGGTCAGATATAAGTACTGGGTGGGCCTTTATGACTGGGTCAGATATAAGTGCTGAAGAAGATGAATACCTTACTAGAGGCTAGGCCTACAACCAACATGAAAAAGGGATGGATCTATAGAACTTCATGTGATGAGTAGAATTGAGATAGCACCAGTGATGCTCTAGATCTAGTGATGGTCCAGATCCAGTGATGATCCAGATCCATTGTTGATCCAGATCCAGTGATGATCTAGATCTAGTGATGATCCAGATTCAATGATGATCAAGATCCAGTGATGATCCAGATCTAGTGATGATGATGTAGTGATGATCTAGACTTGAAGATGAAGATGACTTGATGTTGATCCAGAGAAGAAGACTTGTGCTGATGAATTATGTCAAGAGAATAACTTTCCTAGTTAAGAGGGAGTGTTGATGTATTTGTAACTTCGGAATGTATTCACTTGTATATCTTATGTATTGTAGCCCGATGTTTATTCTAGGAATTTTCTGTAATGTAATTAATTCATGTCATACCCCGATGTTCCTATAAGGAGATTCAATAATGTAAACAAGTCATGTAAAGTCATAGAGGGTAACCCTCCTTATTGATCAAGGTTTAAAGTCCCCACAGTTGTGTGGATCTAGGGTTATTAGACTCTCCTAGAGAATTCAGCCCTAGTGAGTTATTGCCAAGTCAGGAATTAGTATAAATAGAGAGTGAGCCTCTCTATTTAACACACATTCACTCACACTCAGTTGTAGCGCATAACTGAGAGAGAAAGAAGAATATGGGATAAGAGAGAGAGAGACTACTGTTTTTGGGAGATCATCTTACTGTCTTTGGGTTTTACTTTTAGTGTTGATTGTATCTCTGAGGAAGGTGCGGGGCTTTTTGCTTTATAGTTTCCCCGAGGAAAATCTTTGTATTCATTGTCTCTTGTGTTTGATTGTTGTGCTTGTTATTCTGTCAGATAAGATCCTAAGATCATACTATCATAATTGATAAAAAATCTAACATCTTGTTCCTGTGAGTGATTTATTAAAATGCCACCCTGATTGCTAAGAGGGCCCCTCAACAACCAGTGGTCTCCATTTCCGTCTGTGTTTTTGTTATCTTCTTTCTCACAGATAAGTAGTTTCTATTTATGTTTTGTTTATGCAAATTGGTCTCTTGTTATTTGAAATTATTCATTTATTTGTTTCCTGTAGTATATATTCCATTATGAGTAATGTTGTGTTGTTAGTATAGTTTCTATTTCTTGAATTAAAGTAACCGGTCGTGCACATAGTTTATCTCTAGTTTTCTTTCCAGTCTTTCTTCCATCTTGTGGTTTAGTTTTATATTGATAATTACATAGATTTGTATTTCTTTCATATCTCAGATTCAGTTTACAGTAGGCTTAGTTATGTTAATTCTCATTTTGTTGTAGCTTTACTTTGGTTATACCTTATTTATTTCACAATGCCTTAGACAATAGTTTCTCTATAATCATGAATTAGCCTAAGTCATTCCATTGTTATTTCAATTACTGAATAGGATCAATTATTGTCCTTTATGCATCTTATTATCATGTGCACAAAATCCGTTGATATTTAGATCATCTAGGCCATTTATTTCCTAATTTTAATTGTTTTCATCATACAGACTGTCATTCAGACCGTCCGTTCAGTATGCCATCCAGCCCTTCGTCCAACCCTTAATATTTCCCATTCTGCCTTAAACCTGTTTAAAGTTCTGTTTCTTCGGCTTTTGAATTATATCATGTTTATAATTATAAAATGGTTATATATATAATTAAGACCTTAGTCTAGATCATTTAAAGTATCTATTTAGTTCCATCCTTATCTTTCACTTCCTTTTTACCTTAGTATGTGTTGAATTGTGTTTTGTTTTGTCTCTTTTGTTTTTGATTCTTTTTTATTCACTACTGTTGTAATGTTTGGTAATTATATCTCTAGATTAGTCTAATTTATCTTTGTGTATATTGAATCTAGGATTAAACATGTTATATTATAGAGAAACACACCAGTACTTTGTAAATTGATCATATCATAGGACCTGTTTTCTTCACTGTGTGGATATTGAAAAGTTTCATAGAATAGGATTTAGAGAAGACATCTTTATTAAGTTTTCTGCTTGCTTCTTTTATTAAGTTTTCTACTTGATTCCTTTATTAATTTTTCTACTTGTTTCTAAGTCATATTTTCCTCACACATGTTTCATATAAGAAAAGTATACCTTTAACTTTCAAGTAATTACTAAAAGATTTTTGTTTCTTAATTAATAGGTTAGTTGTTCACAATATCTTTCTCTGTTAAAGTCATTTGCTTATGGAATAAATTACAATGTTTACTATCACCTGTAATTCGACACTAATTAGTTTGCATATATTTGTGGAAGTTAAGTTAGATCTAATTCCATTCAGTTTCTTTACTTCTTTCGAACTCCATTTTTATACACCTCCTTCTCCAGTACCAATAACCATGAATGCATATCCTCAGAACAATCAAGGAGAGTGAAGCTAGATAAATTGGTTCAATCACTGTGTATTTGTCAAACCACGTGTATATTATTGGGTTTCTTAGATTAATTAAATTGTATTACATAACATAATCTTTCGTAAGAGTTCTAATTACGTTCCAAACCTTTCTAATTCACAGATTGAGAAGCAGAATAGTTAGTACATTGTAAAGAAGTTGTTTACTTTCGTAGAATAGTGTTATTTATAAAATACGTAGTTTATGGTTGATAGAGTAGAGTAGTATATATTGATACTGCTCTAATATAGTACATGTGTCCTAGCCTAATTACCTTAGTAGTTGAATTTCCATAGTTTGACCTGGTTTTTCATTTTGAAAGATCTTTCGATCTTTTCTTTATAAAAATATTTCCACGACACCATAGGAACCTTTCTACCTTCGCATATATTTTGTATCAGCTCTAAGATTACAAAACTCGGTTTATAATTGAATATTTGGTGAATTAATTAAGACATTATAACACCCAACATTTTTGGCATCATTGTCGGGGAGTTGTTCTGTAAGGTAGAATAAGTAGAATCCACTTATGAAGTTTAGCAATAGGCTAGTGGCAGGGGAGCGGTAAGATGAGAGGTAAGAACTTGCGCATCTGTTATAACAGGCACCCCCAAATCCAATAGTAATAGTGATATTATAGGATTTCTTTTTAGTTTAGCTTTTCATGAACAGACTTAGAGATTCGAGGGGTATATACGTTAGAACTAGTTCCCAAAACCTTATTAAAATTCCTACTAACCTTTACAAGGGACGAAATACCCCAACCAATAACTCAGCAGAAAGGTATTGGAGAACCCACATAGGAAGTAGTTCTACTTGGAACCTAAATGCTTTATAGGAGAAACCATAAACGGTGAAGAAATCCTAGCGGCAAATCCTAAAGACCCCATTTCTGAAGAAGTCCAAGAGGGTTAGCCATTGGAAATCCTCAACCCTCCACTAGTGTAGAAACCAAACGATACAACTTTCTCGTTAGTGGGGGATCCTAA
Organism: Pseudotsuga menziesii; assembly: GCA_001517045.1. Taxonomy (NCBI): domain Eukaryota; kingdom Viridiplantae; phylum Streptophyta; class Pinopsida; order Pinales; family Pinaceae; genus Pseudotsuga; species Pseudotsuga menziesii. Next base: position 275,387 of record LPNX010207521.1, read on the forward strand.
GTTTGTTATTTTCATTGATCCTGCTCAGGTACAAGCTCTCTTTGGAAGCTCAACAAATACAGTTATTTCACAAATTGAAACCTCCATAGTAGTACCTACCATCCCTATAAAACTTAACAAAAACATAGCTGATCGTAGGAATATCTCCCCCGAAAAAGAACGTTTGGACACCCCATTATCACCTCGAAAGGAGCCTCCTAGGTACACACTCTTTAGGAATCAAACCTACATGGAGCGATGGGGAGAGAATGAAGATCATGATTGTTGAAATATTGTAACTTTGAAGAATATTCTATATGTATCTTTTGTGGTCCCCGATGGTCCTACCGGGAGAACCACTTGTATTATCTTGTACCCCAATGCTTCTAATAGGAATAAATAATACGAGTCATAAGGTTGTCCCCTCTATTTGTAAAGTGGGTCATTAGCACCCCAGTGTTACTTGAGCCTACATGTGTAACTCGAGCCTACATGATGAACTCGCGTCTACATGTCAAATGAGTTAATTCAAGTGAACACATGAATATAAATAGAGGTGTGGTGCTCCTCATTTGAGACACACACACTCTCACTTGTGTAGCGCATTAGTGGAGAAGAGAAGTTGCTGGAGAAGGAGGAGGATCAGGATTTGATCTCCTTGCTGGTTTTATCTTTTATCTTTTATCTTTTTGGGGCATCTATATTGAGGAAGATTTTGCTGGGTTTTTCCCTTTAGGGTTTTCCCAGGATAAATCTTTGTGTTCCTTTTGTATAGTTGTGCTTGTCTATCTTTCAGTGATCATGTTTATATGCTTTTGTTATGAAAATGAAATGAAGTACTGATGTCTTAGCTAAGCATATGAAAAGTTAACATGGTATCAGAGCCACCCTGAAAAGAAGACATTGTGCAGCTACAGAATCTAGGGCTTCTTACTTTTTGGTTCTCTCTCCACAATCGATCAAAAAAAGAAGGCTAGGTTGACTCTCCATTGAAGGGCGCATCTTTCGGTCGAAGCGGAATTCGATTCCGAGCATTTTCAGTTTTCGGTGTGGGAAATTAGGGCTTCTTGCAGAAGAAGAATTTTTGAGTGAGCCCAACATAGGATTGCTCTCCTAATCAAATCAAAGTTTAGATACCTGGATCAATATTTTTGGTTGGGTGAAAATCCAGGAAAGTCAAACCCTAGTTTGACCCGAAGCTAGAAAAACCCTAAATACTAAAACTGCTAATTTTTTGTATATTCGCTATATCCCAATATTGGGGAAGGTTCAAGAGCTGAAAATTTCAGATACCGAATATATAATCCGGATGAACACTATTTCCAACATTCAGCCTCATATTCTCTATATTCTAGGAGATCTGATCCCTCCAAGTTAGGGTTCTAGCCTCTTCCAGAATTCATCCCTAAACAGGACACCTAGGGAAAATTGCTATATCTTGGGCTACAAAGGTCCAAGTGGAATTCCTAAAGATATTACAGAAATATCATGGATTTTAATTTATGTGGTCCAAATTTCAGAACCTAAAGATGAACCAGTGACACGTGGAATGCCGTACAACTTCACTGTTCTGAACAGTCCTGTAACAGGTCACCTTGGGAAAATGATCATAAATCCCAATTGGTGAAACAAATTATGATGAAACCTATGGTGTTGGATCAGGGACATGGGAGGTTACCTTAGTGAGAAATTTCAGACACATAGGAGAATTAACTTCGGAGATATCACAGAAACAGTAACAGGAATTTCTGCAGAAGAAATTGGAAAACTAGGGCTTCCTGTTCCGGGAGCTTCCCTCCACTGTTTTCAGAAAAGGAGTACATTGGAAAGATCCATTTGAAGAGATATATATTTCTATCCAATAATATCTGAAAGATTCCAAGTTTTGAAAATTAGGGTTTCTCTGACAAACCCTAGATCAGCCAGCTCCAGAAGCAGGACGGACACCTCAAATCGGTAAGATCTAATCTTTTACTATTTGCATTTGAGGTTCTCATTTCAAAGTGATCTATCACATCAGCTTGATGATAAGCTTGGTGAAGTTTAAAACTTCCAAGCATGAAAGTATTTGATCCCTCTGAAGAAAATGAATTGGACACCTACATGAGTAGAGAGGTTCCAGTGCTAGAGGGAAATGAGCCTCAAAGCCTTACACAAGAAGAACTTGATCAAGGCCAAGAAGATCACTGTTGATTCAATCACGGATCAAATTGTACCACAAGTGTCTTCCCTAAAGACACCAAATATGTTTGATTCCTTGATCAAGCTATTTGAAGATAAGAAGATGAATTTGAGAAAATAGTTGAAGAATGTGAAGATCCAGAATGCATAACATCTTGAAGCGGTAGAAGAAGAAGCAGAGAATGCAGAAGTGGTGATAGCCACCTTGAATGGCCTCCCATGATCATGGGATTCATTCATGCGATGAATGTGTGCCAAAAGAAAGTGATTACTTTCAGTTGACTTTGGGAAGAAGAAGAAGCTCGTCTCATAAGAAGAGAAGAATAAATATGGGAGAAAATTGAAGATCAAGCTATCACCATTCAAAGAAGATCCCTCAAGCGATGAGGAATATGAAGAACTCAATTCTTGACGAACCTCTTATCCATCTTATCATTTGGATAAGAAATGATGATTTCATGAATGAAGAAGATGATGAAGGAGAATGATCAAGAAGGAGTCTACCCACAAAATAAACAAAAGATAAGTATTCAATTGTCATTTAATGATATTGTTTTGTTATGCATAATCAGTTGATGTGTTATGCATGATAGATTGTTTGCATTAATGACTGTATACTACTAATATGCATGTGATCGGTAAGTAGCTCATGGTGCTATACATCTCTCCATTGCTACTTATCTAGAATGAAACCTCTTTACATGACATATTGGATTAATGCACAATCTCAATGATGTCATCTAGAAAGTTTCCGTGAGATATGGATGAATGTTGTATTGGCTAAATAGTTGCATGATGCATAAGAATTTGTCGTTATGCATATGTTTTATGAAATAGTTCTAACCATGCAATTGGTGCATTTGAATTGTAGGAAAGGTCTTGAACAACCTCCTACAAGAAAACAAGGATGAGACTTGTTGTAAAGAACAAGTGATGACAATTCAATAAACATGAATCTGAAGCTCCCAGGGTCAGAGACACCATGATGAAAGAAAGAGCTTCAGAGAGCGGTAGATCCACCTCGAAGGATGAAGACCACCATGGGTATAAGAGATAACTCAATATGAAGAAAAGAATGCTATGATCAAAGAATAACAGTTGATCATGGGGAATGATGTATATGATATGATTTTGAGACATAAAGGGAAGTACGTAGTATCTTCCATATGGATCTACAAGAACAAGTGTAAAAGACAAAGGTTCATGATTTGCCTCATAAAGAATAGACTATGACATGAAATACTCTATTGACAAGTATATATCAAGCATAGAGCCACCTGTACAGAATGAAGAGGGAAGATGATACCCCACTTCAAGGGGAGTGGCTACAGAAGATATCTAAATTCGACATGGTACGACATGATGGACAGCTTCCTGCTGGATTGAGACTTTACCAAGAGTAAAGAGGGTTCCAACCTTCAAGGTTGAATGCAAAATACTAGGATATGTTGATGACCCAACAAGACGAAATCATGGAAGATGTTATGATGAAAGAATATAGAATGATATTTGGGATACAGTTCCTAAACCAGAAGGAAAGAGCATAGTATCCTTCAAATGGATATGCAAAATAAAGCATGCAGCTGATGGAAGTATTGAGAATTATAAAGAAAGATTTGTGGCCAGAGGTTTCTCTCAGAAAGAGGGAATTGATTATGAAGAGACATTTGCCCCAGTAGCACGGTATACTTCAATTAGAGCTACCATGGCACTTGCATCCATGATGAAGTGGGACTTACACCAGATGGATGTGAAAACAGCTTTTCTAAATGGTGTGATCAAAGAAGAAGTATACATAGAATAACCACAAGGATTTGAAGTTGAAGATAGACATACTCACGTATGCAAGTTGAAGAAGGCATTATATGGTCTTAAACAAGCTCCTCAAGCTTGGTATGAAAGAATATATGGTTTCTTGTCGAGCATGGGATTTACCAAATGTAAAGCTGATCCTAACCTTTATCTCAAGGTTGTAGAAGATGAACTTGTCATCCTGTTATTATATGTGGATGACTTATCCTTGACAAGAAATGAGAAACAGGTCATGGAAAGCAAGAAGAAACTAGCAGAAGAATTTGAGATGAAAGACCCTGGGTTAATGCATTATTTCCTAGGTCTGGAAGTATGGAAAAGTTCAGAAGAAATATTTCTCAACCAGGGAAAGTATGCAGTAGAGATATTGAAGAGATTCAATATGTTGGAATGCAAAGTCATGGCCACACCCATGGACTCCAACCTGAAGCTGTTAGCTGATGACTCATCAGAGTTAGTGGATATGACTCATTACAGATAGATCATTGGGTCATTGATGTACTTAACAAATACCAGACCAGACATTTGCTTTGCTGTGAACACCTTAAGTCAATATCTTGTTCAACCAAGATGGGTTCACCTAGTAACGGCAAAACATGTGATGAGATATCTGAAAGGGACTATAGACTTTGGTTTATATTATGATGGTAGCCATGAGTATAGATTGTATGGCTACACAGATGCAGATTGGGCTGGAAGTATCTCAAATAGGAAAAGCACATTAGGCAGATTCTTTTGTTTGGTGTTTGCTATGAGTTCATGGTTTAGCAGGAAACAGTCCAATGTTTCTTGTAGCATGGTTGAAGCAAGATACATAGCAGATTGCTCTGCTAAGTTGTGAAGCCATATGGATTCGGAAGCTGATATCAGGTCTCTTTGAACTGAAGATGGATACTACAATGATTCTATGTGATAACCAGAGTTGTTATGACAGAGAACCCTGTGTTCCGTCGTAACACATAGAAATCTGATATTTCTACATATGAGATAAGATGCAAATGATGATGTTTAAGTTTTCCTATACTAAAGATATAGATGATGATGCTTTCAGTATTCACATACTGGAGATACAGATGGTGATAGTTCAGTATTCACATACTAAAGATGTAGATGATGATGGTTTGGTTGTTGATGTGCTAATGAAGCCTCTGTCTCGAGTAAAGTTCGAACACTTTCGAGACAAGCCTGGTGAGGTTCGAAAGAACCTTCCTCGAAAGGGGTAGTAGTGATGTTGTAGTGGAATTGTATCATCCCTGGGCATCTGCCCTAAAGTGATCCGGTGACCTCGGTCCTCGAGAATGAAGAGGGATTGTATCATCCCGGGACATCTGTCCAAAAGTGATCCGGTGACCTTGGTCCTCGAGAATGAAGAGGGATTGTATCATCCCGGGACATCTGTCCAAAAGTGATCCGGTGACCTCGGTCCTTGAGAATGAAGAGGGATTGTATCATCCTGGGAAATCTGTCCAAAATAGATCCTGTGACTTCGGTCTTCGTGAATGTGGTGGGATTGCATCATCCTTGAACTTCGGTTCAAAATGTATCTGGAGGTCTCGGCCCCTGTGAATGTGGTGGGATTGCATCATCCTTGAACTTCGGTTCAAAATGTATCCGGAGGTCTCAGCCCCCGTGAATGTGGTAGGATTGCATCATCCCTGAACTTCGGTTCAAAATGTCTCCGGAGGTCTCGGCCCCCGTGAAAGTGGTGGATTGCATCATCCCGAAACCTTGGTTCAAAATGTATCCAGAGGTCTCGGCCCCCATGAAAGTGGTGGATTGCATCATCCCTGAACCTCGGTTCAAAATGTATCTGGAGATCTCGGTCCCCGTGAATGTGGTAGGATTGCATCATCCCTGAACCTCGGTTCAAAATGTATCTGGAGATCTCGGTCCCCGTGAATGTGGTAGGATTGTATCATCCTTGAACTTCAGTTCAGAATGGATCCGGTGGCTTTGGTACTCGAGAACGTGTGTTGACCCCGTAATTCCTAGAGGAAGGATTGTCTGAGTTCCACAACTGTGTTGATCCTGTAATTCCGAAAGGAAGGATCATTAGTAACTCCGTAAAGACCTAAATCCCGTAATTCCGAAAGGAAGGATCATTGACTTGATCCTGTAATTCCAATAGGAAGGATTGTCTGAGTTCCACATATGTGTTGATCCCATAATTCCGAAAGGAAGGATCATTAGTAACTCCGTAAAGACCTAAATCCATTAATTCCGAAAGGAAGGATCATTGAATTGATCCCGTAATTCCAATAGGAAGGATTGTCTAAGTTCCACAGATGTGTTGATCCCGTAATTCCAATAGGAAGGATTGTCTGAGTTCCACAAATGTGTTGATCCCATAATTCCGAAAGGAAGGATCGTTAGTAACTCCGTAAAGACCTAAATCCCGTAATTCCGAAAGGAAGGATCATTAGTAACTCCGTAAAGACCTAAATCCCATAATTTCAAAAGGAAGGATCGTTGGTAGCTTTGTAAAGACTTGATCCCGTAATTCCAACAGGAAGGATTGTCTGAGTTCCACAGACGTGTTGATCCCGTAATTCCAATAGGAAGGATTGTCTGAGTTCCACAAATGTGTTGATCTCGTAATTCCGAAAGGAAGGATCGTTAGCAACTTCGTAAAGACCTAAATCCCGTAATTCTGAAAGGAAGGATCGTTAGTAGCTCCGTAAAGACTTGATCCTGTAATTCCGAAAGGAAGGATCGTCTGAGCTCCACAGATTTGTTGATCCCATAATTTCGAAAAGAAGGATTGTTAGTAACTCCGTAAAGACCTAAATCTCGTAATTTTGATAGGAAGGATCGTCTGAGTACCACAGACGTGTTGATCCCGTAATTCTGAAAGGAAGGATCATGTTGATGATGATGATGTTGATGTTTTGATGATGTTGATGTCTTGATGATGATGATGTTGATGTTTTGATAATAATGATGTTTTGATGATGATGATGTTTTCATGATGATGTTTTTGATCAAAAGATCAGAGTATGATGATGATGTTGTTGCTGATCGAAAGGCCAAAGTGCTGAAGATGATGTTTCTAATCAAAAGGTCAAAGTGCTGAAGATGAGGTTACTGATCGAAAGGTCAAGGTGTTGAAGATTATGTTGCTGATCAAAAGGTCAAAGTGCTGAAGATGATGTTGCTAATCGAAAGACCAAAATGCTGAAGATGATGTTGCTAATCGAAAGGTCAAAGTGCTGAAGATGATGTTGCTGATCGAAAGGTCAAAGTGTTGAAGATGTTGCTGATCAAAGCAGTCAAAGTATTAATGATGATGAAGACTAAAGATTGAATATGAAGACTACATAATGTTGAAAAGCTTCCAATTATTTATAGATGTGTTACCCTGATGATGCTGATGATGTCCTCTATCTCTCTCCTACTATTATTGTTGTTGATGTTGTTGTAGAATACCCTTCTCGTTAAGGGGGAGTGTTGAAATATTGTAACTTCGAAGAATATTCTATATGTATCTTTTGTGGTCCCCAATGGTCCTACCGAGAGAACCACTTGTATTATATCGTACCCTGATGCTTCTAATCGGAAGAACTAATAAGAGTCATAAGGTTGTCCCCTCTATTTGTAAAGGTGGGTCATTAGCACCCTAGTGTGGTTACTTGAGCCTACATGTGTAACTCGAGCCTACATGATTAACTCGATCCTACATGTCGGATGAGTTAATTCAAGTGAACGGATGAATATAAATAGAGGTGCGGTGCTCCTCATTTGAGACACACACACTCTCACTTGTGTAGCACATTAGTGGAGAAGAGATGTAGCTGGAGAAGGAGGAGGATCAAGCTTTGATCTCCTTACTGGTTTTATCTTTTATCTTTTATCTTTTTGGGGCATCTATATTGAGGAAGCTTTTGCTGGGTTTTTCCCTTTAGGGTTTTCCCAGGATAAATCTTTGTGTTCCTTTTGTATGGTTGTGCTTGTCTATCTTTCAGTGATCCTGTTTATATGATTTTGTTATGAAAATGAAATGAAGTACTGATGTCTTAGCTAAGCATATGAAAAGTTAACAATGATGAGGTTAGAAATGATGAAGGTGAAGGAGAAAATAGAACCGAGACTACCTTCGGGTTCCCTATTTTAGACACTGCACAAGATGTAAATATGAAGAACATCCCTCCTTCCTCCTTACCTACTTTCTATGGGAAGATTAATGAAGACCCAGACACATTTTTGTTCGAGTTTGACATCCTTTGTAGAAGTTATAACTATCTACAAGATGCTCACAAATTAAAACCTTTTCCTTCTACAGTGAAAGACTCTTCTTTAATATGGTTCATGGGATTAGGAGAATATAGTATCACGACTTGGGAAGATATGGAAACTACATTCTTGCAGAAATATCAAGAGTATTGCAAACCCAAAGACTCTCGAAATGATATTTTTAAGATACAACAACTTGAAGACGAGAGCTTGGAAGACTATCTCGAAGTATTTATTTATACATTACATAAATATAAACATAATGACCTTAGAGAAGATGCAGTATGAACACTATTCCTTGAAGGGATCTCAGAAGACCCGTTAGAAAGCCTTAATCTCATGGCATCTGGCAATGTCTCCCACAAATCCTTCGTACAGATTGGGATATGTGTAGAAATTACTCTAGAAGTAGGGGGAAAGTTGGGAGAAATATTCGAGAGCCTTATAATAGAAATCTAAAAGGAAATACTCCTAGTTCAGGAGGAGTCACAAGGATGAAGTTAGGAAACCTATTGGAAAACTTCAAAATTGATATTCTAGGAGCAATGGGTTCCCAACTAGATGTGTTAGAAGCTAAGAAAAGGCAGGAAGAGGAATGTGCAGAGATGAGCATTTTTGTCTGAGATGTAGAACTAAACATCCCCAATGGGAATTCCCATTAAACAATATCTCCGTATGTCATATTTGTATGGAGGAGCATCCAACAGACAATTTCCCATCGTTACTTGGGTTACAAGCCATATATAAAAGTGGGGATATTGGTGAAATAGGTAGAATGTCTCCTTGGAAGCCAAGGGACCCACCACCATATCAAAATTTGTCACCACAACCCCCACCTTATTACCAACCCTACCGACCACCTCAACATTGGAACACTACAAGTTGGCAGCATTGGCCACCCCAGTAGCCTCTTCCTCCTCATTTTACTCAGCAGCAGTATTGGCCACAAGGGTGGAGGGGTCAGTCCTACCCCCAGTCACTGCCTGTATCTACATCTAATCATCCTTATCCTCAACATTCATCCAATACCCAACAATTTTTACAAAGATTTGTGCCTCCAGTCCCCCTTATTACACAACAACCTCATCATTTCCAGAATACAAACCCTCCATGACCTACATTGTTACCTGCACAACTAATGCCTAATCCAAATAATAAGCTAGATCAAGATCTTAACATCATTGAGTTGCAAACTCTTCCATACTACATTATTTTGATTGTACTTGTACATGAGATACAAATTACAATTACGATATGGAAGAGTTGTGAATGACAGACCCAAGTCATCAGTCATCATTCGTGAAGAGAATAAAGAGGCAGAATACCCTAATGAAGTCATGAATGATAATATTTTGTAGGATATTCCAAATATTCCAATGCATACCCATCCTCATCAAGAACCAACTCAAGAACAAAGAATCCCTCCACTTTCGAAACAATTAGCAATAGAAAAACCTATAATCCATCATGAGTACAATATTTTGAATGTATTAAAAAATGTGTGTGTCAAGATATCTCTATTAAAAGATATTAAGGATATACCAATTTAAATTAAGGTAATAAAGGAACTTTGCATTAAGAAACCAGGAAAGAAACAAAAAGATCCCCACACTATTCATGTTATAGGAGAAACATCTGAATGTATGACTGACCAGTCTAGAATTGCAAAGTATACAAATCCAGGGAGTCCAGTAGTGACTGTTATCGTAAATAATAATTCCATAGAGAATACACTTATTTATTTAGGATCATATATTAGTATGATGACCATTGCAGTCTTAGAAGTTTTACAGTTAGGACAATTTCTCCAACCAACCCCTTCAATTCTGGAACTAGAAGACCGCACTATGGTAAAACTTGTTGGGGTTCTAGATGACATTGTTGTATTAGTAGCCTCATGTGAATATCCTATTTATTTCATGGTAGTAGAATGAAAGGATCCTTCTAAAGGAAATTATATTATACTGGGAAGACCATGGTTGGCTACCGTCAATGCCTTCATAGGATGTTGGGACGGGGAAATGACCATTTCTAATGGGTTGACCACACAAAAACTGGCTTTATACCCCCCAAAACAACCTGTAACTGAAACCTTTTGGTGGTTCGGTTTCCCCTTTGGGGATGAAAATATTGAATATCTCTTCTTTCCTAGTGAATACTCCTCGACACTTCAAGAGTAGACTACTGAGAATGTGTTAAACCAATTTGTCTCTTCAACAACTTGTATAGATTTTCCTCAGTCTTTTGCTCAACTTGATCAAATTTTTGGGGATGATTTTCAAGAAAATATGGCCCTCTCAACATTCATGAATACACCATGTGTATTTTCAATTGAATATCATATAGGGTATTATACCATTCCTTGTGGAATTAGACCTGGAAAATTTTTACACATAAATGAAAGGTTAACCGAGAGTCAACAAGAACAATTGCTTAAGGTCCTTAAAATCCAATTCGGATAATTTTCATGGGAATACACTGACATGAAAGGTATACACCCTGACACTTTTATTCACCATATTTACATGGATTTTAGTATATCCATGTTGCAGCTGCAACTTTTTCCCAAATTTAAAAAAAATTTGGACCCTCCTTTTTTGGTTTTTATCTTGCCTGGGATTGTTTTGGATTCCTGAACTTTGTTTTCCTTTGCTACAAATTTGTATTTTCTTGAGTTTGGATTGAGGTCAATTGTTTCCTTCGTTTCAGAAGTTGGATGATCTAAATCTGCCTTTGTCAAGCCAATGCTTTTGATTGTGGAGTTTGTTTATTTTCAGAGCTTAACATTTGCTCTCTCGATGTTTTTGTTTTATCACTATCGAAGGTCAATAGAAGTTTGATTCAGAGCTTTAGCTCTCTATGCCACTGCAGTTTCGGAGGTGAAACAAACTAATTTTATCGCTACCTATCCAAGAGTCTTTTGAACACTTAACGCTTTGTTTTTGCGATGATTTGATTTTATCACTGTCAGAATTCGTTTGACGAAGGAATCAGGACATTAGTCCTCTGTACCGCCGATGGATAGTCTTGTTATTCGTCGATGTGCATTATCTATTTTTGTTTTATTTTTTCAAAACTTTATATTTTTAACTGTCGGAAATTTTGCTTTATCACTATTGGAATGATTTTTGTCATTGATCAAAGTCCTTGTCCATTGCCTTACCGACACTGTGAAGATGCTTAGTTTTAAACTCGTCGATTCGTAGTCCTTAGTTCTTCCAATCGCTGATCATTTTCTATTGCCGCAGACCCCGTAGTCAGTTTGTCTCCCGCCGTTGTGGCTCCTTAGTGAACTATCTTGCCGATGATTAGTGTTTTCAATTTCTGACACTTTATTGAGTAGTGGTTCCAATTTTCGATACGTGACTTTGGCAGCATTTAGTGCTTTATATCATCGACATTGCAGAAACTTTCATCTTTTCCTCGTCGATACTGCAGATTATTTTGTGTCTTGAGTCATCAATACGTAGTCCTTAGAACCTCCAATCGTTGAAGTTCCATTTGATCACGGAAGCTGTAGTTTGTATGTCTTCCGCCGTTGTGGCTCCTTAGTGAACTAATCGTCCAATGCTATAGTGGTTTCGACCGCCGATTGAGGTTTTTTCCTGTTGTCTTTTTCACCAGAAGGTTTATATATTGGGGTGGTGTATTTGTTTATTATTATCCTGGTTGAAAAATCGTGTCTGCTCTGTCCTCGCTGATCGAACTGTACCTCCGTGCCCAGTTGTCTGAAGCTCGTTGGATTGGCTTGCTTTCGTGGAAATTTCTTGGGTCATCTCACCGACTGCACATCTTGCTTTCCAGGTAGGCCAACCATGGTTTCTCATTAAACTTGATTTTATTGGTTGTTTTGGGAACTAGGGTCTTCCCCTGGTTAGGTTTTCCCGCAGTTGTGTAGCTAGCCATCTAGAATGAATTTTTATCCTTGCGGCGTGAGGTATTAGTTAGTTGGACAGTTTTGGCGGTAGGGGTTTTGTGAACCTAGGTTTTGAGCCATTATGGCTTTTTCATTCTTTCTTGAAATATTAGGTAGTTGGTACAGGCAAGCATTATGCTATCTGCATCGACTATTTTGGGGTTGCTTATGGCCATCCGGGGGGGGGGTTTAGTTTTCTTTTCGTCGTAGGCGTTTACCCTATTTTTATGGGACACCGAAGGGTTTGATTTTCGGTCAGGTTGGTATTTCCACGTTTTCAATCACTGGATAGGGCCTCACTTTTGAAGACTAGCCTCACTGATAGGGTGGTTCATTTTTAGCGAGGAGTTAGAATGCAGTTCAGTTTAAATGATGCATTTTCTATCAGGGTCATGTTTTAGTTGCAGACGGACTTAGACGTTTTTTAGACCCAGCTTGTAGAAGTTCCTTTTGCCTTGTTATTTTCTATTATGCATTAATATTCTGATATTTTATTTGTTGAGAATGCATATGGAAGAGGTAAATTGTTTGATACAGTTTTTCTTCATTCTTAGAACACTAACTAAAATCTCCAATGGTATAAGAACATGTTTGGTTTATGACAGGGTAACTTTTTCAAAGGAGATATGTCTAAAAGACAAAAGAAGAAGGATCCTATTGCTGAGGGAGAACCATATGTGGAAATCATTACCAAGGTGGAATACATCTATGAAGATACCAGAGCTACCACCGGGGTAGAGCCAGATTACAAATGGGGTGAGATATACTGGATGATTGCAAATCAAGATGTTCCTGATGCAGTATTCGAAGAGCTGACTATATATGCCAACATTGAGAAATTGACTCTTATGAAAGTAGCCACGAGACCTGAGTTGTTCCCATGCTCAGAGGTGATCAGTTGGATTCTTCCTAGGGTAGATGTGACCATGATGATCTTAGCAAATACTTCCAAATAGGGCTATGGTGCATACAGTCCTACTTATGCCTCATTGGGATATCACCTGCCTCCTGCTCAAATCTACTTAACTGAAAATTGGTTGAACGAGACAAATTTGGACCTGGTGGAAACAGTTAAGAGAATGATGATACTAGGGAATAACTTTCAAACCAGGCCATCAAGAGAATATGATATAGCCACTCTCCGGACCCCTTATAGTTTTATAGCACTGATGCTGAATAGAGTGTTTGGGAGAGCTCATGGTAAAAGTTTCAAATTGGGATGGATACCCATTATTTTCTATGTGGCCACTCAGGGGACCATATTCAATTGGGAAAAAATAGTGTCCAATAGCCTCTCAGCATGCATATCTTCAGCTTTGGGAGGGGTGTCACAGAAGAAGTCAGAGTTATACATGAGCTCTATCTTAGTGGATTGTATATTATGTACCCAATCATTTCCAGCCTTGAGGTGTAACTGGGATAGGGACAGAACCCCTGTATACGTTGCATACAAATTATTTTGGGCACACAAATATTATAGCCACTACAAAGAGATATGTGAACAATTCATTATGTCTTTGTACACTTTAATTTTCCTGACATAATGCAACAACATGTCCGAAGAGGCATTCAAATTCATTAAAGAACATGGGAGTTAATATTTGACTGAAGAGGGAATGTACATCATAATGTATGGTGGCTCTAGGGAACCTTCTCTACTCCCTAAATATGCCACTGATTATGTGGTACATAAAGAAGCAGTTAGGCAGGTATATCTTGATGGTGTAGGAATCTTCTTGTTCGAACAGAAGAAGGTAGCTTATCCTGCCATACCTTTCTGGTTAGGGAGTTATAAGTTTACAAAGGTCAAACAAACTGCAGAATTCGTACATGAGTTGGAGCACTTTCATTTTGGGGAGATGAACTTCCACAGGAATGACTTCCAAAATAAGGTTGCAGAGCATTGCAAAGAGGCAAATGTTCATTTCAAATACACAAATTTCTGGGACAATGATGAAGAAATCTTCAGAAATGAAAAGAATATGACTGCATTGAAGAAGAGATTTAAACATAAAATCACCATTGTGGGCGGAAAGGGAAGAACCGCACAGAAGAAAGCCGAAGAAGAAGAAGCCAAAAAAAGGGAAGAGGATGCTAGAAGGCTAGCACAAGAGGCAGAGAGTTGGTTAAATAATGAAGAAGAAGAAAGAAAGAGAGCTGTAGAGGAAGCAGTAAAGAAAGAGGAGGAAAGAGAAAAGAAGGAAGATACAGAGGTAAAGAAAAAACAAGAGGAGAGTGAAAGTCTAAGATTATTGGGGTATAAAAAAGATCAGCATACTAATAACTCGATAGATACATAAGAGGCACAGGATCATACAGATCAAGGGCATGGACAAGATAATCCTGATCCTCAGGAGCCTGCTGCAACTTCTGGTAGCACTCAAGAACAAGTTGTTTTTTCTGGATTGAATTTGATACCTTTTATGTAGAAAGAAGGAGAAGAGGTCCCTAATTTCAGCACCATATTCTATGACAAGGAGAAGAAGAGGATTGTCAAGAGAACCGAGGAAAAGGTTGAAATAGGAGGACAATCAGGAAAGATGTTTACTGATAAAACTTTGGTGTATGGGACAGATGCAGATCCTAGATTGATAGCAAGAGAGGGAGTGGCGTTAACCCAAGCCACTGAAGATAATATAGATAGACTGATGACATATCTGGAGCAATCAAGAAAGAACGCAGCCCAGTTAAAAGAAACACTGAAGAAAGAGAGAGATGAAGGCTATAAGCTAAGAGGAAATTTGAAGACATGCAGAATGAAGTGAGGAATTCAAAGGTATAACTCTAGACTCTGTAGGCAAACAAGATGACCTTAGAAGTTTCCATGGAAAGAACAGAAAAAGATGCTCATAATAGCTTAGAAAAATTATAGAGGCTATAGCTAGAGTATCAAGTGTTGAAGACAAAAAAAAATGACCTCAAGGTATCCTCTGAAACTCTGAGTACAGAAAAGGACCAGCTACAAAGCAAAATTGATGAGTTGGAGGCACAAAAGGCCACCATAGAAG
Organism: Pseudotsuga menziesii; assembly: GCA_001517045.1. Taxonomy (NCBI): domain Eukaryota; kingdom Viridiplantae; phylum Streptophyta; class Pinopsida; order Pinales; family Pinaceae; genus Pseudotsuga; species Pseudotsuga menziesii. The sequence continues at coordinate 290,513 of LPNX010207521.1, forward strand.
AAAGAGAAAAGCAATATCAAATGCAGGTAGAAATTTTTGAGGGACAAATTGCTTCATTGATAGCATCACTAAAGGATTCCAGTGAACAGAAGGCAGATGTCCAGCCTTTGAAGGAGCATGTTCTAACTCAACGAAGAAGAATTCACCAACTGCAAATGTGTATTGAAGAAGAAAGGTGTAAAATCTTACAGATAGATAGCAGGTTGGAAAAAATATTGGACACCACATTTTATTTTGTGGACATATCTCAAGAAATTCTGGAGATTCTGACAGGAAGAATAGTGTGGTTAGAGACAAATGAGGAAACCCCTGTAGAGCTACCAGTCAAATATCGACAAAGTTTAAAGCAAGACTATGACTTGTTGGAGTTTACAATCAATACTGTAGAAGAATTCAAGAAAATGGTGAAGAAAATGAGAGGATCCTGTGCTGAATACTACAGAAGGGTGCTGGTCACATACAATAGATTCCAAGTTGTTGCAGAACAAAGACTAGATGCAATACAAGAACATGAGCTTTTCATAGAACAACTACAGAGCAGGTACCATGAAGATGAGCAGAAGATCCAACAAGTTAAGGATCTAGATGAGCAGATTCTGAAGAATGCAATAGCTGATGCAGCAGTCAACATCCATTTACTTGAAGATCAGCTACGCTCGAGTCCAGCAAGAATAGAAGTAGTTAAGAATCAAGCTTCTAAGTAAGAGATAAACATCCGTTTTCTTGAACCATCAGATTTTGAAGGCATAGTAGCAGAGGCCCAGGCGTGGAAAAAAGTTTATTAATGACCAAGCGGGGCCCTCTTCATAAAAGTGTTCTATTAATTTTGTTTTAAATGTAATATATTGTATAAATTATGAGCACTCACTACAAGACAAAATTTTGGGATTGAAACGTTGGGGAAGCCTAAAAGTCATTTGGGGGCAGCCCAAAAGTTTTGCTTTTTTGTATAAATATAGGAGAGGAATTTTTCCCTGATAGATTTGTGAGAGTATGTTGTAAGAAGAACTATTTCCTTTTGCAATAAAGAATTACAAGTTTCCTACTGGAGAAAGCTTGGTGGAATGTTTCAAATGCTTTGCTATGGATCAGTTGAATGTGAACTATTTCGTTTTCAGCTTATGTCCATTAACTGTGAGATTGTTCTAACTCTTTGAGCCTATGTTCATGTTATGAATGCACTCTAGTTTATTATGTGATATTTCCACTATGAGTAATGAAGGTTTTCATAAACAATAAGCTATCTTGTTGTTCATTTATCTATTAATGTTCATGTGTTCTGAAATAAGTAACAGCTAGCTGTGATTTTTCTCAATGCATTCATATAAATACATTACTCATTGATAAATGATAATCTTGCTCCCTAGGGATAGGTTAGATAGTTAGTTTTAGTTCCTTGTTGTGTGTGGTTTAGATGCGAGAGAGTTAAGACGAGAGGTAAGAACCTGCGCATCACATTATGACTGCTCTTCGTTATCTCTATCAATCTGCACTTTTAGATAGGCACTTGCACATCATACTTATACACAAAAAACTAAAAATATACACGGTGGACCGGGCCGTAACTGATAAAACCTTTAATTTTTTACTTGACCTATGGTAGCTGGACCATTAACTGGATGGATTCCCCACACCAAACAATAATGGGCTAGTTGGGAACATTTATTGGGGAGAATCCCTAACTGTTGTTATTTGCAATTTTCTAGGCATCAATAGTTTTTGGCGCTAGAAGGAGGGCTGCTAGTGCATGGCTGGCCGAGGAAACCCATTTTCTCTAAATTACTCCACCGGTGATAGTTCTGAGAGTAGTTTGTTTCCCAATCCAACTCCGGAAGAGAAAGGTAAAGAGCATCTGTATTCTGTCGATAATGAAGTAGTTGATGATTTGATAAGAATTACTAAGGCATATGCGAAGAATATCAGAGGATTACCTATTATCCCTGCCTTACCAAAAAGAGAATATCAGAAGAAAGACCTCCATATATTGGAAGATGCAGTGTTGGTAGAAGATTTTGAAGAACTGGTAGAAATAGCCTTACAGGAAGTTGTCCAACCTCTTAATCAATTGGACCTAGATACACCTTACTGTTCACCTGTTCATACACCTGTTCAGTCACCACCTCACTCTCCACCCAAAATCATGGCTAATTTAAACACAAATCAACCACCAAACCCACCAAATCCACCACCTGCTTGGAGGGCTAGGTCACCTTTAAACCTGGCACCTCCTTTGCATGATTTGACTCAAGATTTTGAGAAAATGTTGCCTAGGTTTGACCTAAGTGAAAAAATTTTAGTAGATGATCATTTTCAAAGCTTTTACTTGGCTATAGAAGGTCTACGGGCTGGAGAACATGAAGATGTAGTTTGCAGATTGTTTCCACATACCTTGGAAGGAGCAACAACCTCATGGTATTTTTCTCTGCCTGCAAATTCAATCACAAACTAGGACACATTTGAAAGAATATTTAGAAGCAAATTTGCTATCCAGAAAACTCATGCAGCTCTAATGAAAGGGTTATGTGCTTTAAAGAAAGAAAGAATTGAAAAAGTGCATAATTTCACTCAAAGGTTTGTTGCTTATCTAAATTTTTTTTTTGTAGCTGATAACCCATCTGACAAAGTTTTGAGTCAATACTATACTTCAGCTCTAGGGCCTGACTTGGCCATGTTTTCCAAGATGTCAGTCAAACCTACATTATCAGAGACTTATGAAGAATATGAGAGGGTAGAGGCTGATAAGGAGAGCATAGAAGATTATCCTGTGCAGTCGGAAGAAATTTTTTTTGGTAAGAAAGCTTTATTACTAACTAAGCCTAAGGATGAGCAGTCACATGACTTGGAAGGAATGTTGAAGATGATGCAGAAGCTATCTAATAGAGTGATAGATTTGGAAAAAGAAAAGGAAGCTCATAAAGAATATAAGCCTTACTATAAAAGGAGAGAAGACAACAATCAATCTAAACCTCCTCCACACAGTCCTGCATCAATGAATTTAACTGAGGTAGGTATGGATAATTTTTGCACCTTTCATCAGTAGCTTCATTCTGAGAAAAATTGTCCCCAATGGATAAATTCGATGACATTAGCAATGAATCAGATACTGGACTCCAAACTAACAGAAGATGATGAGCAGGAAGGAAAAAAATCAACCCATAGAAAAACAAGAAGAGGATGATTTAGTTTTATGGGACTGTGTCTCACTATTTGATATAGAAGAGGAAGGTTCACTGAAACAGGAAGAAACATCAGAAACAAATGTGACAACAAGAAGTCAAGGTTTGTTAAATATAGATGATTCAATACTTCCAAAAATTAAGGGACTTCAAGAGAATATGAAGAAAATACGGAAGAACAACACAGCTGATAAAATACCTGAATTTACCATTACCAGTCAAGATTCGAAGAAAATCAACATGCCTGTTAATCCTATTGAAGACAAGGTTGATAATATCAAGGAAAATCTCAAAGCACCTGAGATGGGGTATGATACTGTGGAGGACATTAAAAGGGCTAAGGCAAACATTTTGTTATTTGAAATGTGTAATCTACCTCAACAAAAAGAAAAATTGTTAAAAGCGCTTGAAGTACCAGAGGAAGAGCTTCCCACTAACAACCAACTTGAAGAAGAAATTGTTGAAGCAAGTGTGGGAGGTAAGGCTAAGTATAAAACCCCACCATTCCTCCTGACTTTTGAGATTTCCAACCATAATGTGCACAAATTTTTAGTAGACTCAGGGGTAGCAGTCAATGTTATGCCACTTTCAGTTTGCAGAAGATCAATGGACAACCTAAACCAACTACCTAGCAGGTTATTCAGTTAGACAGGACAATTGTGAAAGTAGTCGGGGAAATGGAAGATGTTCTGATTCGCCTATCTACCAATGAAAATGTATGTTAGTACATTGATATTGTAGTAGCCGACATACCTGATGTTTATGGACTTGTGTTGAATCGAGACTGGTCAGCAAGGCTAAATGGATACTTCGCATTAGATTGGTTACATCTGTGGTTGCCTCATAAGGGAAGTCCAAATCAGATAAAAATATTAAGAGAGCCCCACATGAAACACAATGTTACTCAGCTGGAGGGAAAGAATGAACCAGTGAATTATGTGTTGGGAAATTACTTCATTGAACTAGAACCGAGAAACTACCAAGCAAAAGAAGCCAGCGGTACACTAGACACCTAGCCCGATCTCCTTCGATTTTCACGGGTTGATGAGAATGATTGTAAAATAGTAGACTTAGTTTCAGATGTAGTTTTTGATTCAAGTACAGTAGAATTAGATAATGGGTAGGCCTTTTTTAGTCAATCCTAGCCCCTCAACTTACAAGTTGTTAGATTTACAGGGGTGGGCAGAGAACTGACCAGATAGTGGTTTAGTTCTCAAATTTTATTATCTTGTACATAAATAAACTGATTTGGTTGTTTATTTTTTATTTATTTTATTTCTGCTTGTTTTTAGTTAGATTTTGATTGATTTCAATAAAAGAAGCAAACTTTTGGTTCCATGGAGAGCATCAGAATTCTGGATTAACTAAAATCCTTGATTATAAGACTGTATACTATTGATTTATCTGAAAGAATTTGTTCTAGTTTAGTAGTTTTCCTAAATGGCTATGAACACATTGAAGTCCTACTTAAGCCTTGTAAAATAACCCAGGATCAAAAGGTCTTGAATACTATTTCGAGGCTCCATCCATCTCACGTTTAAAAATGTCTCAGGGGATGACAACAAAAGACCCATGGAAAGGAAGCAAGGTAAACAATATATTATATTTAAAAGATCCCATGCCAAGAATTGAAATCCAAAATGAAAATAAGAGTCAAAATCTCCTAAGAAAGCAATATGTATCAAAACAAAGTACTGAACCATATAACTTACAAAATTGCCAAAATTATTTTCCATCCGTGAGCTGAAAATTAAATACATCTCTCACACAAAAGGACGCTATGGATAGAGGGGCCTGAATAAAAATTCAGAAAGAAGGCATGCATGAGGGCTCTGAAAAAAAAAAAATTCCAAAAGCACAAAAGTGCAAAATGGCATGGGAGTGAGGAACAAACGAATATTTCTGTTTACCATATGTTACAATCATGTGGTGTCCAAGCTAGGAGCTACCCAAAGATAGAGGAAAAAATGAAACTCATATTCCTAGCCTAAAAAGAGTTATCTAGACTTTGAAGTCTTGGTTCCCATTTTCCCTAAATTGGACTATCATCAATGTTTAAAGTACATGCATCTGTCATTTGGGAAATCCAAACATCTAAAAGAATTTAGCATGTTGGTATTTATTGTCAAAACAGTATTTTACTTAAAGAGGAAATTGTCCAGAGATCTGTGTTCATCAGGTAGTCGCCAATTATTGCAGCTGCAACTTTTTCCCAAATTTTTAAAAAATTTGGACCCTCCTTTTTTGGTTTTTATCTTGCCTGGGATTGTTTTGGATTCCTGAACTCTGTTTTCCTCTGCTACAAATTTTGATTTTCTTGAGTTTGGATTGAGGTCAATTGTTTCCTTCGTTTCGAAAGTTGGATGATCTAAATATGCCTTTGTCCAGCCAATGCTTTCAATTGTGGAGTTTGTTTATTTTCAGAGCTTAACATTTGCTCTCTCGATGTTTTTGTTTTATCACTATTGGAGGTCAGTAGAAGTTTGAGTCAGAGCTTTAGTTCTCTATGCCACCACTGTTTCGGAGGTGAAACGAACTGATTTTATCGCTGCCCAGCCGAGAGTCTTTTGAACACTTAATGCTTTGTTTTTGCGATGATTTGATTTTATCGCTGTCGAAAGTCGTTTGATGAAGGAATTGGGGCATTAGTCCTCTATGCCGTCGATGGATAGTCTTGTTATTCACCGATGCACATTATCTCTTTTTGTTTTACTTTTTCAAAACTTTATATTTTTAACTGTCGGTGATTTCACTTTATCGCTATCGGAATGACTTTTGTCATTAATCGGAGGCCTTGTCCATTGCCTTACCGACACTGCGGAGATGCTTAGTTTTAAACTTGCCGATCTGTAGTCCTTATTTCTTCTAATCGCCAATGATTTTCTATTGTCGCGGAACCCGTAGTCACTCTGTCTCCCACCATTGCGGCTCCTTAGTGAACTATCTTGCCGATGATTAGTGTTTTCAAGTTCTGACGCTTTATTGAGTAGTGGTTCTGATTTTTGATACGTGACTTCGGCGGCATTTAGTGCTTTATATGATTGACATATTGGAAACTTTCAGCTTTGCCTCGCTAATACTACAGATTATTTTGTGTCTTGAGCCGCCGATACATAGTCCTTTGAACCTCCGATTGTCGAAGTTCCATTTGATTACGGAAGCTGTAGTCTGTATGTCTTCCACCTTTGTGGCTCCTTAGTGGACTAATTGTCTGATGCTATAGTGGTTTCAACCGCTGATTGAGGTTTTTTCTCGTCATTTTTTTCACCGGAAGGTCTATATATTGGGGCGGGGTATTTGTTTATTATTATCCTGGTTGAAAAATCGTGTCTGCTCCGTCCTCATTGATCGAATTGTACCTCCGTGCCCAGCTGTCCGAAGTTCGTTGGATTGGTTTTCTTTCGTGGAAATTTATTAGGTCATCTCATCGACTGCACAGCTTGCTTACCAGGTAGGCCAACCATGGTTTCTCATTTCTCTTGATTTTATTGGTTGTTTTGGGAACTAGGGTCTTCCCCTGGTTAGGTTTTCCCACAGTTGTGTAGTTAGCCGTCTAGAATGAATTTTTATCCTTGTGACGTGAGGTATCGGTTGGTTGGACAGTTTTGGCGGTAGGGGTTTTGTGAACCTAGTTTTTGAGCCATTATGGTTTTTTCATTATTGCCTGAAAGATTAGGTAGTTGGTACAGACAAGCGTTACGCTGTCTGCACTGACTATTTTGGGGTTGCTTATGGACATCCGGGGTGGGGGGGGGAGGTTTCAGTTTTATTTTCGTCGTACGCATTTACCCTATTTTTATGGGACACCGGAGGGTTTGATTTTCGGTCAGGTTGGGATTTCCATGTTTTCAATCACTGGATAGGGCCTCACTTTCGAAGACTAGCCTCACTGATAGGGTGGTTCATTTTTAGCGAGGAGTTAGAATGCAGTTCGGTTTAAATGATGCATTTTCTATCAGGGTCATGTTTTAGTTGCAGACAGACTTAGATGTTTTTTAGACCCAACTTGCAGAAGTTCCTTTTGCCTTGTTATTTTCTATTATGCATTAATATTCTAATAGTTTATTTGTTGAGAATGCATATGGAAGAGGTAAATGGTTGGATACATTTGTTCTTCATTCTTAGAACACTAACTAAAAGATCCAATGGTCTAAGAACATATTTGGTTTATGACAGGGTAACGTTTTCAAAGGAGATATGTCTAAAAGACAAAAGAAGAAGGCTCCTGTTACTGAGCGAGAACCATATGTGGAAATCATTACCAAGGTGGAATACATCTATGAAGATACCAGAGCTACCACCGGGGTAGAGCCGGATTACAAATGGGGTGAGATATACTGGATGATTGCAAATCAGGATGTGCCTGATGCAAGATTGGAAGAGCTGACTATATATGCCAACATTGAGAAATCAGCTCTTATGAAAGTAGCCACGAGACCTGAGTTGTTCCCATGCTCAGAGGTGATCAGTTGGATTATGCCTAGGGCAGATGTGACCATGATGATCTTAGCAAATACTGCCAAATAGGGATATGCTGCATACAGTCCTACTTATGTCTCACTGGCATATCACCTGCCTCTTGCTCAAATCTACTTAACTGAAATTTGGTTGAACGAGGCAAATTTGGACCTGGTGGAAACAGTTAAGAGAATGATGATACCAGGGAAGAACTTTCGAACCAGGCCATCAGGAGAATATGATACAGCCACTCTCTGGATCCCTTATAGGTTTATAGTACTGATGCTGAATAGAGTTTTTGGGAGAGCTCATGGTAAAAGTTTCAAATTGGGATGGATACCCATTATTTTCTATGTGGCCACTCAGGGGACCATATTCAATTGGGCAAACATAGTGTCCAATATCCTCTCAGCATGCATATCTTCAGCTTTGGGAGGGGTGTCACAGAAGAAGTCAGAGTTCTACATGAGCTCTATCTTAGTGGACTGTATATTATGTACCCAGTCATTTCCAGCCTTGAGGTGTAACTGGGATAGGGACAGAACCACTGTATACGTTGCATATAAATTATTTTGGGCACACAAATATTATAGCCACTACAAAGAGATATGTGAACATTTATTTATGCCTTTGTACACTTTAATTTTCCTGACAGAATGCAACTGCATGTTTGAAGAGGCATTCAAAGTCATTGAAGAACATGGGAGTTACTATTTGACTGAAGAGGGAATGTACATCAGAATGTATGGTGGCTCTAGGGCACCTTCTCTACTCCCTAAATATGCCACTGATTATGTGGTACATAAAGAAGCAATTAGGCAGGTATATCTTGATGGTGTAAGAAGCTTCTTGTTTGAACATAAGAAGGTAGCTTATCCTACCATACCTTTCTGGTTAGGGAGTTATAAGTTTACAAAGGTCAAACAAACAACAGAATTCGTACAGGAGTTGGAGCACTTTTATTTTGGGGAGATGAGCTTCCACAGGAATGACTCCCAAAATAAGGTTGTAGAGCATTGCAAAGAGGCAAATGTTCATTTCGAATACACAAATTTTTGGGACAATGATGAAGAAATCTTCAGAAATGCAAAGAATATGACTGCATTGAAGAGGATATTTAAACAGAAAATCACCATTGTGGGCGGAAAGGGCAGAACCGCATAGAAGAAAGTTGAAGAAGAAGAAGCCTAAAAGAGGGAAGAGGATGCTAGAAGGCTATCACAAGAGGCAGAGAGTTGGCTAAAGAATGAAGAAGAAGAAAGAAAGAGAGTTGCAAAGGAAGCAACAAAGAAAGAGGACAAAAGAAAAAAGAAGGAAGATGCAGAAGTAAAGAAAAAACAAGAGGAGAGTGAAAGTCTCAGATTATCGGAGTCTAAAAAAGATCAGTAGACTACTGACCCGATAGATACATAAGAGGCACAGGATCATACAGATCAAGGGCATGGACAAGATAATCCTGTTCCTCAGGATCCTGCTGCAACTTCTGGAAGCACTCAAGAACAAGTTGTTTTTTTTGGATTGAATTTGATACCTTTTATGCAGAAAGAAGGAGAAGAGGTCCCTGATTTCAGCACCATATTCTATGACAAGGAGAAGAAGAGGATTTTCAAGAGAACCAAGAAAAAGGTTGAAACAGGAGGACAATCAGGAAAGATGATTACTGATAAAACTTTGGTGTATGGGACAGATGTAGATCCGAGATTGACAGCAAGAGCTAGAGTGGTGTTAACCCAAGCCACTAAAGATAATATATATAGACTGATGACGGATTTGGAGCAATCAAGAAAGAACACAGCTCAGTTAAAAGAAAAAATGAAGAAAGAGAGAGATTAAGGTTATAAGCTGAGGAGGAAATTTGAAGACATGCAGAATGAAGTGAGGACTTCGAAGGCAGAACTCCAAACTCTGCAGGCAAACAAGATGACCTTAGAAGTTTCCATGGAAAGAACAGAAAAAGATGCTCAGAATAGCTTAGCAAAATTATAGAGGCTACAGCTAGAGTATCAAGTGTTGAAGACAGAGAAAAATGACCTCAAGGTATCCTATGAAACTCTGAGTGCAGAAAAGGACCGACTACAAAGCAAAATTGCTGAGTTGGAGGCACAGAGGGCCGCCATAGAAGTAAGAGAAAAGAAATATCAAATGCAGGTAGCAAGTTTTGAGGGACAGATTGCTTCATTGACAGCATCACTGAAGGATTCCAGTGAACAGAAGACAGATGTCCAGCCTTTGAGGGAGCATTTCCTAGCTCAATGAAGAAGAATTCACCAACTGCAAATGTGTATTGAAGAAGAAAGGTGTAAAATCTTATAGATAGATAGCAGGTTGGAAGAAATCTTAGACACCACATCTTATTTTGTGGACGTATCTCAAGAAATTATGGAGATTTTGTCAGGAAGAATAGTGTGGTTAGAGACAAATGAGGAAACCCCTGCAGAGCTACCAGTTAAAGATCGACAAAGTTTAAAGCAGGACTATGACTTATTGGAGTTTGCAATTAATACTGTAGAAGAATTCAAGAAAACAGTGAAGAAAACGAGAGGAGCCTGTGCTGAATGCTGCAGAAGGGTGCTGGTCACATACAACAGATGCCAAGTTGCTGCAAAACAAAGACTGGATGCAATACCAGAACATGATCTATTCATAGAACAACTATAGAGAAGGTACCAGGAAGATGAGCAGAAGATCCAACAAGTCAAGGATCTAGATGAGCAGACCTTGAAGAATGCAGTAGCTCATGCAGCAGCCAGCATCCATTTAATTGAATATCAGCTACGCTTGAGTCCAATAAGAATAGAAGTAGTTAAGAATCAGGCTGCTAAGTATGAGATAAACATCCGTTTTCTTGAACCATCATATTTTGAAGGCATAGCAGCAGAGGCCTAGGCGTGAAAAATTTTCATTAATGACCAAGCGGGGCCCTCTTCATAAAAGTGTTCTATTAATTTTGTTTTAAACGTGATATATTGTATAAATTATGAGCACTCACTACAAGACAAAATTTTGGGATTGAAACTTTGGGGAAGCCTAAAAGTCATTTGGGGGCAGCCCAAAAGTTTTGCTTTTTTGTATAAATATAGGAGAGGACTTTTTCCCAGATAGATTTGTGAGAGTATGTTGTAAGAAGAACTATTTCCTTTTGCAATAAAGAATTACAAGTTTCTTGCTGGAGAAAGCTTGGTGGAATGTTTCAAATGCTTTGCTATGGATCAGTTGAACGTGAACTATTTCATTTTCAGCTTATGTCTATTAACTCTGAGATCGTTCTAACTCTTTGAGCCTATGTTCATGTTATGACTGCACTCTAGTTTATTTTTTGAAATTTCCACTATGAGTAATGAAGGTTTTCATAAACAATAAGCTATCTTGTTGTTCATTTATCTATTAATGTTCATGTGGTCCAAAATAAGTAACAGCTATCTGTGATTTTTCTCAATGCATTCGTAAAAATACATTAATCATTAATAAATTATAATCTTGCTCCCTAGGGATAGGTTAGATAGTTAGTTTTAGTTCCTTGCGGTGTGTGGTTTAGATGCGAGAGAGTTAAGACGAGAGGTAAGAACCTGCGCATCACATTGTGACCGCTCCTCATTATCTCTATAAATCTGCATTTTTAAATAGGCACTTGCACATCATACCTATACACAAAAAACAAAAAATATACACGGTGGACCGGGCCGTAACCGGTAAAACCTTTAATTTGTTACTTGACCTATGGTAGCTGGACCGTAAACCGAATGGATTCCCCACACCAAACAATAACAGGCTAGTTGGGAACTTTTATTGGGGAGAATCCCTAACTATTGTTACCTGCAATTTTCTAGGCCTCAACAATCCCCTATAAGGAAGCCTCATAGGAGGATGAACCCTGCTTTGAAAGACATAGTTAAAGAAGAGTTACACAAACTCCTCAATGCTGGTTTCATTTACCCAATTTCAGATAGTAAATGGGTATCTCCTCTAGTGGTAGTTCCAAATAAATTCACAGGGAAATGGAGTATTTGTGTTGACTTCAGAGAAATAAATAAAGCCATGCTTAAGGACTATTTTCCTTTGCCCTTAATTGACCAAGTGCTAGATACCTTGTCCGACAAACAATATTTTTATTTTCTCGAAAAATATAGTGGATACAATCAGATTTTGATAGCACCTGAGGATCTAGATAAGACCACTTTTACATGTCCTTGGGGGACATATTCCTATAGAGTTTTTCCATTTAGCTTATGTAATGCTCCTGCCACTTTTCAACATGCAGTTTTAGGAATTTTTGTTGATCTTATACACGACTGTGTAGAGGTGTATATGGATTATTTTACAGCCTATGGTAATACATTTCAAGGATCTCTTGATAATATTGAAAAAGTCTTGATCCGATGTCAGAAAACAAATCTAGCCCTAAGTCAGGAAAAATGTAAAATGCTATTAATAGAAGGCATAGTTTTGGGGCATCATGTTTCCTCACAAGGGATCAAGGTATACCATGCTAAGATAGAAGTAATTGTTGGTCTCCCCTCTCCAAAAACTGAAAAGGAAGTAAGAATATTTCTTGTTCATGCGAGTTAGTATCATCGTTTTATTGAAAATTTTACTGAAATGGCTGCACCACTATTTAAACTACTTATGAAGGATATAGATTTCAAATGGACCGAATCATGCCAACATGCTTTTGAGGTCTTAAAATCTAAACTATCAGTGGCACCAATACTGAGCGGTCCTGATTGGTCCCTTCCTTTTCACATATCCACTGATACTTCTGACATAACCATAGGAGGAGTTCTTGGTTAGAAAGAGGGCCAATCATCTTATGCCACATATTTTATTAGCATAAAGCTGACGCCTGCCGAACTAAATTACATTGTTACTGAGAAGGAGTTTCTAGAAGTAGTATACTCTAATAATAAGTTCTGTCATTACATCACAGGATATGAATTTTTTGTGCATACAGACCATTCTTCCATCATATTTTTATGAATAAACCAATTACCAATGGTAGAGTGACCCGATGGCTTCTTCTATTACAAGAATTTAATATCACTATCGTCGATCGACCTGGTAGAGAAAATTTGGTAGCAGATTTCCTCTCTCGTATTCAAAATGATGATGGTGCTAAGCCAGTTGATGATACTTTCTTTGATGAACATCTATTTGTTGTGTCTGTTCAAACCCCTTGGTTTGTGGACATTGCTAATTATTTGGCAACTAGGAAGTTACCAAACCACTTGTCACCTCATGAGAAACATCAAATTGTCATCCAGAGTTCTAGTTACTCTTAGGTTGATAATGACCTATTGATCCGGACCGGCCCAAATATTATTATTAGACGATGTGTACGGGAGGACGAGATGATAGAAATCCTTCGTGCATGCCATGATGGGCCATGTGGGGGACACTTTTTTGACAAGCGGACGACATATAAATTATTGCATTCTGGTTATTACTGGTCAAGAATTTTTAAGGATGCTTCCAGATATGTTAGAGGATGTGATATTTTCCAAATAATGGGTATACCTATGTCATTAGACGAGATGCCTTTACAGCCTCAGGTCATGATTGATCCTTTTGAGAAGTGGGCTCTTGATTTTGTAGGACCAATCTATCCCATGTACCGTAAGAAGAAATACATCCTGGTTTGCACAGATTATGTCATCAAATGGGTAGAAGCTAAATCTTTTTTCTGAGCTACAGAGAAATATGTGGTAGAATTTATATATGAACAGATATTCACTCAATTTGGTGTTCCTATAGAAATCGTCACTAACCAAGGTTCTCAATTCACCTCTAAATTAATGAAAGAGCTTACCACGAAATATAGTATACGACATTAAAAATACTCATTTTACCATCCATAAGCTAATGGCCATGTAGAATCAACCAATAAGGTATTGGAAGCTATATTAACCAAAACTATTCAACTACATCATAAATATTGGGTAGATAGACCCCAGAGGCTTTGTGGGACTATAGAATAACTTGGGAAATACTACTGGACATACACCCTATGAGTTAGTATATGGGAAACAAGTCCTTTTACCTATTGAATTCCAAGTTAAGACTTTTCGTATGGTTGTGCAATTAGGTATGGATTTAGAAGAAGCAAAGAAACTGACAAATCTTACAGATTAACGAATTAGATGAGATCAGGAAAGATGCACTCCAAAGGACAATGTTAATACAAAATCAATGAAAGAAATGGCATGATAAATTTATTAAGCAAAAGTAGTTCAATACCGGAGATTGGGCATTTCTATTTGACTCAAGGTATAAAAATTTCAAAGGAAAATTAACTACCCATGGGATGGGTCCATATGAGGTAGTTATAACCTTCGATAATGGGTCAATAGAGATTAAGACAATTGATGATTCACAAACTTAATTTTTTCGTAAATGGACACAAACTTAGACTTTACCATCAACCAATCTCTAGACAAGATTTCATGAAGAATGTCTTACAACAAAAGGAGATGGAGTTGGTTGAAAATGAAATCATTCCTCCTCCTCATGATTCTTAAACTATTTTGTGTTATTTTTAGATACATATATAAATATATCTTTACTTCTTTAATAAATAAAATTCATTTTTGATAAGATGACTACATTTATGCAGGGAATTTGGTTGTATAATCAGCTTATGGAATTTTGTCAAATAAAATAGAAAGGCTCTTTTTCTTTATCTAAATTTTGATAAAATTTATATGAATTTTTCTCGATGCATATGTTTTTGTTGTGAATAAAAATTTGAATCATATAACAAGAAATTTTGCAGATTGATTATAAGAGCCTTGTTTCTTTAACCAGCCCATGAAATGTTGCCTAACAAGGGAAGTGCTCTAAGAACTTATAGTTCAGCCTAATATTTTTTTTTTTAAATAGGGAGTTATAATGAAATTCCAATATTCCCTATCCTTGCTTTGATGATTCCTTATGATATTATGATGATTGATTCAGATATGTATATTTCCGACTTACCATTAAAAGAGTCGCTTAAGGCCTATTTTCATCATCATGTGATTCAAAGTTCTATTTTACACCTAAGGACTACTCTTTCATCCTATACTCATTATCAAAACTTGTCTCTTAATTATTTTGAGAAAACTCAAGAATAAGTGGAATTCCTACTTGTGGGAAACATTACTCCCTTTTATGAAGAAGATAGATTGAGTAGTCCAAGAACAACTTCAAGTTATTATCTTTTGACATGATTTATAATTTAGGCCATTATAAACTTTTCTTTACTTATAAGATTCGCATTCATAAATATGAATTATTTTTTTAGTAGGCTTAGCTTGCTCTAAGTACCAACCGGCTTTCACATGTAAAAAAAAAAAACTTTTATACGAAGTAAACCCACTAGAGTATTGAACAGGCTTGTTCGCAGAGGTTCCATGCTAAATAATATCTTTAAACAAGGAAGCCTAGGAAGTGCAATTAAACCCGTCGGGGTACTGAACAAGCTCCTTGGAAGCGGGGCTATGATTACATGGTACCAAGATGAACCCACCGAGGTATTGAACATGCCTACTGGAAGTGGGAAAATATTGGGTAAAAGAGGCCTAGTTAATGCAGTACTATGCACATGGTTCGTAAAACAAAAAAAGTACTAAATAAACAAAGCAAAAAAAAGAACAATACATGTTTAGGCCAATTCTTCATCATGTCATTTGAGAATGGTTGTAAGTTGGACTTGGGACTCTATCATCTACTTCAATAATATCTAGGATATAATTATTCTAGAAATGGGACCCATATCTATAGAAATCCCACGAACTCGAGAGTGAACTTAAAAGTATTCTTTAGATGGCATGATATCCTTAAAATTAGGCATGGATGACTAGTTACTCATATGGAATTTTCCACATCAATTATACTCTTGTTATTTGTATAATCTTCTTAAGCACTATTTTTTTTTATGAAAATATATATCTGAATCGTCTCCATTTATTAGTTAGTATTTCTTTTTTTACTAATAATAGAAACAATTTTAGAACTATTTGTTATATTATTTGGAACTCAGTCAGAATTTCTTTGATGGTAATGCCATATTTTTGGTTTGAGGGAAGCTTAGAAAGTTTCTGAATGACTATTTTTACTTTCTGAATGTTTATAGAAAGTTTTGTTTATTTATGGCAAAAGGATAGATGTTTTGAGATGTTTTTCAGGATAATGCAATTAATGGAAGACTGTTTTAATCCATGAGGAACAATGGAATAGAGGTTTAATAAAGATGATTTATATTATGTTCTCACAACCCAGAAAGTTTACTGCATAATTAGTAGCAGTTAGACCCAGTAAGGCATATTTTTGAACAAAAGGTTTGTTTGAAGGGTTGAATGAAGGTTCAAATGAAGTTCCGAATGGAAGGTCAAATGATGCTCAAATGAAAATTATACGGATATAATGACATGCTATCAAAATGTCAAATCCTTTTGGTTTTACGGGAAAAGAGTTTAATTGGATGCATCATATTCATAATTATTGAGCCTTATTCACATACTTACACGTGTATTATGATTTTATTAGGACTAATTTCGACCTATGATTTTGATTACGATTTTGACATAATTTGATCTTGATTAAACTCTATACGAGTGTGATATGATTGTATTATATTTTCAATTATCATTACACTATCGATACCTTTATCCTCTTACCCAATTACACGTAGGAACCATCAAGTGACCTATCATCTCATTAATTTGGGTTATAATGATTTTGAATTCATCTTTATGGAATTGTATTGAGTAATGTATTCAATTGTCCAAAGTTTATCTTTGGACATGGTTGAATTTACCAAAACCCTACGAATTCATTAACGCACACGTATTTTTTACGGCACACAATTCAATATTTTCCATGATGGCATGATCATTTAAACGTGCCAAGTCTCCACCCGTGATCCTTCAATCACCCGGATGGATCACATTTTAAACTGACTCCCTTGTGTATTCATTCCATTTTGTTTCCCTCACTCATCTTCGTCCCTGTAGAGCCGTTTAGCCACCATTTTTCTATATCCTCTGCAAGCCTTGTAGCTTTTCCTCTGTTTGAACAATGGCTAACCGCCTTGAGCTCGAAATCTACCAAGATTTGTTCCAGATGCCAAAATTTTGAGAATGTAGGGAGGTTTTATTCCGCGTGGGATGGAACCCATTTCTACATCTTCTGCAGGGGTATGACGAAGAAATTTCGCTGATTTTTGTGAAAGGATTTGATGGAAAAATGGCTAGAGTTTGTCATATCCTTTTTCTAGTAACTAAAGAGACCATTGCAGTCACAACTAAGCTCCCCAGAGAAGGCATTTGTTGGCATAAACATTTTTTTCTTCCACGGTCGACCTACGATTTTTCTCTTAAGTCGGGTTACCAGCATGTTGCAGGTGATAAAGGATTTCATTGAGAATGGATTAAGACAAAACATATCAAATCTCGAATCATTATTATCCACCTCATCACCTGCGCGGGTAATTTTAATGTTTTCAAAGCTTGTCATCTTCGCTTACTAGCCCATTTTGTTAATTAGTAGTTCCTCAATTTCCCATTTTATTTTCTCAAGAATTTCGAGAAATTTCGAGTCAGGTTAGAAAGAACACAGTTAACCCTAAGTGCAGTTTGTATCACCATGGTTTGATTTAAATCCTAATCTTGCATCAACTCAAAGAGAGGAATCAGACTTGGGATAGTTTTGTGTTTAAAGTCCTAAAACCTCACCTAAATATTCGAAAACACCCTAGGAATTCTCGTAACTGTGAATCCATTCAAAACCATTCCATGGAGAATAAAAGCCCCAAAATTGTCCACATTAACAATGATATACCAAAGGAAATATCCCATGCCCATTCACTTTCCCTAGTCAAACTCGTGTTTTCTGAATTTTTACCTTTTCCCCAAGCTCGCACCAAGAAATCGAAGGCAAAGTCTGTCTAGTCCACTATTCATCCCATCGTCCAGACCACATTTCAACCCATTGTTTAGAACGGTCATCCAGACAATGAGATCGAAGCGGATAACCTCATCACTGATTCACCTTTGTTCACATTGGCCAGTGTTTCAGCTGAACTTCTCAAAGATGTTGCTCGTGAGATTGTCCCTGCACTTGCTCAGGGCATGAGCCCTTAAAGACAAATCCCCTTTGTTGATATTGATACACCATCCAGAAAATTGAGTCTGCCCCAGAATTCAAGCAGCCCATAGAACCGTCCACTCCTCATCAACCAACTATATACCAATTAATTCAAGAATTGGAACGATTGGCAAGTCACAATGAAGAGTACGCCAAGATAATTGCAGATATTCGACAAGAGAATAAGGAGTTGCGTCTTCAAGTTAGGATTGTTAAGGACCTTAACAAGGCCATTAATTATTCACATGACTCTCAACAGGAGAGGCATGTTGTTTTAAAAGCACAGGCCAAAAAGTTGAAATTTAAGTCCCCTATTTCATCAGCTAAGTTGAAGGTAGCTGCTGACACAACTCTGCCTTCTTCCTAACTCCATTTCTTTTCTCAGAGGGACCTGACATCTCTCCAGTTTGGGGGAGTGTTGATCCTGGGTTTTTCACTATTCCCGGCTTGTAATTTACTCTTTTGGAATCTATTTTGTCACCTTTTTGACATATTTCTTGTCATACAGCTTATCATTCAACCCCAGGTATGAACGCATTTGGAATTTATGCAAGTCTTGGGTTATTTCTATTATTTCATGATTTTACTAAGTAATTCTGTTATAATTGGAAATATGTCTAATATATGAATTTGTTTTATAGATCATAGTCTTTACATGAGCTAACATTGGGCACACATTCATGCTATATATTTGCATAGCATATCCAGCTTTCCATTTAGCCTCTCTATCAACCCACACGTTGTTAGTAGGCATATTTCGAAGTGATTAAAGTACAAAATGATCTTCAGTTGTTCTATTATCCACTTGTTTGATGTTATGATGGTCCTCGCTCTGAGAAGGCTCTCCATCATGCTTTCTCCTTTTGAAACCATAATCCAAGGCCAAGTCCACTAGAATCTATATGCCATAGGATGCGGGAGGAGAACCGACACTCGATAGAGCAGGAGGAAGAATGCACACTGTTGTATGGTTGTTTGTTTGCCATAAATATCGACTATTTTAGGAGTGGTCGACCACTAAAAGGGTCGACCCACTTATCCTTGTAAAAATTATATATAGTCGTTTCCAAGCGAGAGCAGGAGCTTAGCTAGTTGGTAAATCTGTCAGTCGGCATTAGAAAAGAAGCTCTGTAAAAACTATGTTCTGAATGTGAATATAAATTCTATTTTCGCTGCATATACATTTTTTTGTTCATGTGAGTGATTGATTAACACGCCACCCTGATTGATGAGAGGGCCCCTCAACAACCAGTGGTCTCCATTTCTATGTGTGTTCTTGTTATCTTCTTTCTCGTAGATAAGTAGTTTCTATTTTTGTTTTGTTTATGCAAATTGGTTTCATGTTATTTGAAATTGTTCATTTATTTGTTTCCTGTAGCATATATTCCATTATGAGTAATGTTGTGTTGTTAGTATAGTTTCTATTTCTTGAATTAAAGTAATCGGTCATGTGCGTAGTTTATCTCTAGTTTCCTTTCCAGTCTTTCTTTCAGCTTGTGGTTTAGTTTTATATTGATAATTACATAGAGTTGGATTGCTTTCATATCTCAGATTCAGTTTACAATAGGTTTAGTTCTGTTAATTCTCATTTTTCTGTAGATTTACTTTGGTTATACCTTAGTTATTTCATAATGCAATAGACAATAGTTTCTCTATAATCATGAATTAGCCTAAGTCATTCCATTGTTACTTCAATTACTGAATAGGATCAATTACTGTCCTTTATGCATATTATTCTCATGTGCACAAAATTAGCTGATATTTATATCATCTAGGCTATTTATTTTTTAATTTCCATTTTTTTCCTCATACGGACTGTCATTCAGACTGTCCTTTCAGTCTACCATTCAATTCTTCATCCAACCCTTAATATTTCCCATTCTGTCTTAAACCTATTTAAAGTTCTGTTTTTTCGACTTTTGAATTATGTCCTGTTTGTAATTAGACAATGGTTATATCTATAATTAGGACCTTAGTCTAGATCATTTAAATTATCTATTAAGTTCCATCCTTATCTTTCATTTCCTTTTTAACTTAATATGTGTTGAATTGTGTTTTGTTTTATCTCTTTTGTTTTTGATTCTTTTTTATTCACTATTGTTGTAACGTTTGGTAATTATATCTCTAGATTAGTCTAATTTGTCTTTGTGTATATTGAATCTAGGATTAAACATGTTAATTTCTAGAGAAATGCACTAGTACTTTGCAAATTGATAATAGCATAGGACCTTTTTTCTTCACTATGTGGATACTAAAAAGTTTCATAGAATAGGATTTAGAGAAGACATCTCTATTAAGTTTTCTACTTGCTTCTTTTATTAAGCATTCTACTTGATTCCTTTATTAAGTTTTCTACTTGTTTCTAAGTCATATTTTCCTCACACGTGTTTCATATAACAAAAGTATATTTTTAACTTTCAAGTAATTACTAAAAGAGTTTTGTTTCTTAATTAATAGGTTAGTTGTTCATAATATATTTTTCCGTTAAAGTCATTTTCTTATGGAATAAATTGTAATGTGTAGTATCACCTGTAATTGGACACTACTTAGTTTGCATATATTTGTGGAAGTTAAGTTAGATCTAATTCCATTCAGTTTCTTTACTTCTTTTGAAATCCATTTTGATACACCTCCTTCTCTAGTACCGATAACCATGAATGCATGTCCTCAAAACAATTAAGGAGAGCGGAGCTAGATAAATTGGTTCAATCACTGTGTATTTGTCAAACCACCTGTATAATTTAGTTATTGGGTTTCTTAGATTAATTAAATTGTATTACATAACATAATATTTCATAAGAGTTATAATTATGTTCCAAACCTTTCTAATTTACAGATTGAGAAGCATAAAAGTTAGTACACTGTAAAGAAGTAGTTTACTTTCTTAGAATATTGTTATTTATAAAATACGTAGTTGTTGAGGCCTGGAAATTCGCAGGAAACAACAGCAAGGGATTCTCCCCAGTCAACTTTCCCAACTATCCCATGACTAATTGGTGTAGGGAATCCGTCCGGTTTGCGGTCCGGCTGCCGTAGGTCAAGTAACAAAAACAAAAGGGTTTACCGATTGCGGCCCAGTCCACCATGTATATTTTTGTATTTTGACTTTAAGTATGATATGCAAGTGCCTATCTAAGATGCAAATTGATGAATAATGCGAGGAGTGGTCACAATGTGATGCGCAGGTTCTTACCTCTCGTCTTAGACTCTCTCGCATCTAAATCACACACAACTAGAAAAACAACACTAAATAAGTTGTCCCTAGGGAGAAAGATAATCAATTCATGAGTAATGTAGTATTGTTCATATGTTAAGATAAATCACAAATAGTTGTTCTTAGAATCAAAACACATAAACATGAATAAAGATATACACGACAAGATAGCTCGTCAATTGTTAAAACATTCATTACTCATAGTGGAAATTATCATAGAATAAAACCACATTCATGTAAGAACTTGTTGGAATATATTAATCCCACTCACAACTTAGGATAAAATAATTAATCATTATTTGATTAATTATTCACCCACTAGCTTAATTAGTTGGCATCCACTTGCACCTTAAAGTCAATACATGCCATCTATATCCTAGGAATGATTTATTTCCAATTTTGGGTTGATCTTGACCACCTTTTGACCATCCAGAATTAGTATACAGGACTTTACAACAGATTCTGCTTTTCCTGCTTTTCTATGGATAAGATAAAAGCTAGTCAACTAGGAAACGGGTAGCTTTTGTTTCCAACCCATCCTCCATTATTTTTTCTCCATTTTCTAGGATTAGCATGTTATTTCCATCTCCTTGACAACTCACTCATGATTTTTCCAACTCGTGAGGTCCTTGATAGATTTGGTAAGTGCTTTAGCCACCTATGGGGGTTTGCTATATTTTGGTAAGTCAGCCTTTTTGAGCTTTATGAGTTGTTTCCATACAATTAGATTTTCCTATGAGGAATGTACTATTTATGTACACTATTATTCATAATTATTCAATGGAAGGATACACACAAATATTCATCTCTTCATTCATGTGATTCAGTCTCTTTTCTTCTCTCTATTTTTCCTGTGTATGCTTGTGAGAATTATTAGCAGCAAGATCTATTTCCTGTGCTTCTTCTTAGCATAATTGCACATAGAATTGATCTATTATTTCTACATGGTATCAAAGCTACAAGGTTTATCAAGTTATACAGAGTTGAGGAGCGCTTCCAGTCTCCTATCCCTCTTTGAAGAAGAGCTTGTCTAGCTTACAAGATTTTCTCCTAGTTTGTTTTGTAGGTTGCAGAGAGTATGTCTTAGAGCACATCAACAACTTCAATATGGATTCAAAATTTCCTTTACTATCTGCTTTCAACTATGCTGATTGGAAGCCAGAGATGAGTGCATACTTGAAGAGGCAATGTCTCTTTGATGTCTCCATTGGTGCATTGAGTGAACCTGAGTCTTATGAAGAGAAGATTGATTGGATAAATAATTGTGATAGAGCTTATGGAATTATGTGTTTGGTAATGTCTCCAAATATATATCATCTCATAGATTCTGCTGAATTTCCATTTGAGCTTTGGAAAATTTTGGACAAAGCTTTTGGTTTGCAGGAAATAGAAGATTAAGCATGGAGTGAACCCAACATCTCCTCTTATTCTCTTTCTCAATATTTATTGGCCTCTACATTCTCTGATGAATTTTATCATGATGAATAATTTACTCATACAATTCATGTTGCTGCTGGCCTCTTTCATTTGAATGCTTCCTCCTTCAATGAAGAAGAAAATATTGAAGAGCCATCTTGTGATACTATTCTTCTTCTTCTTCTTCTTGTAATACTATTGATGAAAAAGAAGTAACATATGGAGTTGCTGCTGATATTGATTATGATCCTATAACCCATTCATTGTTCTCTCAATATCCTATATTAGATTCTGAGATCTATGTGTGAGATTCTTCACACCTTGTGCATGCCTCTCTCATTGATGGTGCGCAACCCAGAGACTTCCAGGATGTTTGCTTAGCCACATCAAGCCTTATTTGTGTCATACCACTTACCTTACTTTATCTCACATGCTTTATCATCTCCTCCTTTGTTCTTGGCATCAATACTCAGAGCCTTCTTGAAGATTGTGAACATCTCATTCTTTCCTCCTTTCATACAGAGGATTCATTACCAATGTATTTTCTTGAGTCTATTGATATGCTTATATGTGATCCTTTGGATTCTGATTTAGAAGCATATTTTCAGGTTGATACACATATAATACCACCATACATACCATCTATCATACCTCTGAATATTCCAAAGACTATACAAATCCCAAGCTCACTAGGTGATTCCTCATTGGTCTCTTATGCAGTGATATTTATCTTACATGATTTGAAGTCTTTCTTAACTTTCAGTGGCTGGTTTTCCATGACATTAGTCATATATGGATTGATATTAAACATGTTTGTATATGTTCTAAATAGTTATGGTTCATATCTTATGTGCATCCATCATTCATATTTTTACACCTATCAGTTTTCCCCAGTTGCTCATAATTTTCCTAGTCTAGCCCTATATCCTCATGGAGCCATTGAAGCCTTTATCCTTGCTGTTCCATATGCTAATATTTCTGATACATTAGAGTTTTATCAGCCTCATATCAGATCTATACAGGTGCTACATCAGATTGGAAGATTGACATGTGATCCACATCACAATTTTGCAGCTATTCAGGGAATTGGGTGTGAAATAAATTACCTTATTTTGTGTACTCTTTGGGAAAGAGTATGCACAGATCTCTTTTCCATTTCAGATTATGTTTGTAGATCAGAGTTTGACAGCAGCAAGAAGCATTTAGATAATTCTCCTACTTCATCAGTTGATGAGATACAAGGAGTCTCTCCTCTTCCTTCTTGCAGGTTCTACACTCCAGCGCATGATCATGGAGTTCATGATTTCTTCAGCAAGCTCTTCATTCAGAAGAAGTTCATTCAACTATCTAAAGTGAAGATGAAGATATGTTGAAGACATATTTCAAATTTTGTGCCTTGTCCTATCTTGAGGGAGGATTTTCCCCATGTGGTTTTGCCTCTTTCCTCACTTTTCTGGACATAATAATTGTTAAAGGGTGACCATAGCCTTGTTGCTGGGCCCTATATGCATCTATATGCATCTATATTTTTTGGCATACCATCATAAATTCAGACTTATAGGGGGGGGTGTTGGAATATATTAAACCCACTCACAACTTAGGATAAAATAATTAATCATTATTTGATTAATTATTCACCCACTAGCTTAATTAGTTGGCATCCACTTGCACCTTAAAGTTAATACATGCCATATATATCCTAGGAATGATTTATTTCCAATTCTAGGTTGATCTTGACCACCTTTTGACCATCCAGAATTAGTATACAGGACTTTACAGCAGATTCTGCTTTATTCTGCTTTTTCTACTTTTCCTTCTTTTGGATGGATAAGATAAAATCTAGTCAACTAGGAAACTGGGAGCTTTTGTTTCCAGCCCATCCTCCATTAGTTTTTATCCATTTTCTAGGATTAGCATGTTATTTCCATCTCCTTGACAAATCACTCATGCTTTTTCCAACTCATGAGGTCCTTGATAGATTTGGTAAGTGCTTTAGCCACCTATGGGGGTTTGCTATATTTTGGTAAGTCAGCCTTTTTGAGCTTTATGAGTTGTTTCCATACAATTCGATTTTCCTATGAGGGATGTACTATTTATTTACACTATTATTCATAATTATTCAATGGAAGGATACACAAAAATATTCATCTCTTCATTCATGTGATTCAGTCTCTTTTCTTCTCTCTATTTTTCCTGTGTATGCTTGTGAGAATTCTTAGTAGCAAGATCTATTTCCTGTTCTTCTTCTTAGCATCATTGCACATAGCATTGATCTATTATTTCTATAGAACTTAGGTTCAGAAATTTAGAACGATCTCATGGTTAATGAAACACATCTGAAAACGAAATAGTTCCCCTTCAACATTATTCATTTCATCACATTTGAACATTCCACACAACACTTTCTCCAACAGGAAAAAAATTGTAATTTATTATTGCAAAACGAAGTAGTTCCTCTTACAACAAGTGGCTCACAAGTTTCTCTGGGAAAAATCCCCCTTTCTGTCTCATTCTCCCATACTTATACCAAAAGGGGAAACCTTTCGGCTTCCCAACCGTTCCCTCTCACTATTTTGTCACTTTGTGAATACTCATGATTCATCCAAACTTTACGTTCCAGATAAATATTTTATAAAAACCGGGAAAAGCTAGGTAACTGACGGAATTCCCAAGCATGAGCCTTTGCTTTCTAATGATTAAGCTCGACCATTCCTCGGTCTCCATTCAGACCCTCATAAATTTCTTCTTTGAGTGATGATTCTGCCGCCTTATGCTTTAACATGCTTTGTCCTTCAACTGCACCTTCTTCGTCGCAATAATCTTCAATGGGATCTGAGAAACTACCATGTCTGTCTGCAATCAAACGAGAATTCATCATTTAATCCATCTATCTTTAATAAACATAAACCATGATATTAAAAATGGGTACTAAAGAACAAAAACTGGAGCTAGGTTCTTATGTGCAAATTTCAACATAAACCAAGCACACAGGTCTCTTACGGAACAAAAATGATCGCATAACAATTGGCGGGAACAATTAAGAAAAGGGCATATAAAAACCTCCATCGGCAAATCCGAACACTTGACATCGGTTCATTAGCGGGTTACGCAGCCGCAACTGCGGGTAACCTACACCCTAGGACTTCCGGCACATAGACTAAAAATGGCGCAATAAAACATCGGGGGTCGAATCCTCTGCAGGCATTGGATAGCTAGTGAGTTACATAGCCGCAATGGCGGAAGTTCAAAGGTCAAGAGAAACCTACGGACCGGTCAACATCGAAAAAACAAAGAACAGAGTATCAGCAAAAAGATGAACAGTTCGACGGGCAGTTAGCTTATTCTGGAGCCGCAACGACAGAACTCAATCAACCTGCGGCCTCCGATCAAAGTCAAAGCTCTTTCCAAAAAACGCAAAGCAAGGTATTTTTCAAAACAGAACCTGGGTTCAGCGAAAGACTTTAAATACGGCACCATGTCTAACTATCCTCCTAAAGAAAAGCAACTAAACAACCCAATTTAAACTTTCAAGTTAAAACGTCGTAAAAAACGGTTGAGCCTTGTAGCCCAAAACATGCACAAACCCAACGAAAATCCGAACCGCAAGAAAACTACCCTCAAACAATCCACATGTAGCAGAGTAGGAACAAATGGCCTTTAACAAAATCAACAAGGAGGGTCCAAAATTTTAGAAATTTGGGAAAAGTTGGGGCTGCAACAATTGGCGGCTCACTGGTGAACCCAGAATCTCCGAATAAACTCCTTGAGAAATAGACTATTTAGCAGTGAAACCAACATGTTGAATTCTTCTAGATGACTAGATTCCATAATGTCACATATATGAACCTGTAATCATTGATGATAGTCCAATTTTTAGGGAAAGGAAACCAAAATCTCAAGGTCAGGATAACTCTTTTAAGGCTTAAGCAGGCGGATTTCATTTTAACTTTGTCTTTGGGAAGCTTCCATCTTAGACGCCACAGGATTGTAGCGCATGGTAAACAGAAATATTCATTTGTTCCCCATTCCCATGCCACTTGGCATTTTTGTTTGTGGATTTTATGTCCTTTTGAGTCCTCCTAACGCCTTTTCTTCTGAATTTAATTCAGGCTATTCTATCCATAGTGCCCTTTTGTGTGAGAGATGCATTTAATTTTCATCTCACGGACGGAGAAGAAATTTTTTCAAACTGTACTCATATAATTCAGTACTTTGTTTTGATGAATATTGCTTTCTTAGGAGTTTTGACTCTTATTAGCCTTTTTGCTTTCAATTCCTGGCATGGGATCATTTAGATATAATATACCATTTACCCTGCTCTCCTTTCCATGGGTATTTTGCTGTCACCCCCTAGGACGTTTTAGATGTGAAATGGATGGAGCCTTGAAATAGTATTCCAGACCTTTTGATTTTGAGTTATTTCAGGGATTACACTGGACCTCAATGTGCTCGTAGACATTTTAGGAAAACTACTTACTAGAATAAATTCCAATAGATTCAAACAGTCTAATGCCCAAAGAATCTAAGTTTATCAAGGGTTCTGATGCTCTCCATGCAACCAAAAGTTTGCTTCCTTTATTGGAATCAGGAGAAAACTACACTAAACAAACAAGAAAAGAACAAGTCAAAATGGCAAAACAAGTCAATTATTTATGTACAAAACGGAACAAAATAAATCAAAATCAAGAAAAATAAGGCTTAAGAACTAAACCATTTACTGGTAAGTTTTCTTCCCATCCCTGTAAATCCTACAACTTATAGGTTGAGGGGCCAAGATTTGCCACAATTTGGAAAGGGCCTACCCATAACTGTTGGAATTTCGTGTGTTTTCCTTTCTCATCATGAGGGTGATCCCACTTGAGGACCAAATCTCCCACCTCAAATTCTTTTGTTCCATCTTTGTGCTTATCAAACCACCTCTTTACTACCTCTTGTTGTTGTTTAAAACGTTCTCTGGCCCTGGATCTAGACTCCTCTACCTTGAAAATATTATGTATCCTCATCTGTAAGACTTCATTATCTAATCCTCTAGATTCTTAAGCGATTATGGAAGAGGGTAGCATGATATTAGGGGGTATAATGGCCTCTTTTCCATAAACAAGGGTATATGGGGACACACCTAATGAAGTCTTGGGGGTGACCCTATTAGCCCAAAGAACATTTGGTAATGCTGAATGCCGACTTCTCTGGTTTTCTATCATAGTCTTTTTTAAGATTCTGATCAGATTCTTGTTCAAAGATTCAGCCAAACCATTTCCTTATGGATAATAATTTGCAGAGTAATGCAACTTAATTTCTTTTTCATGAGAAAATGAAGTTAATCTAATACAGGAAAAATAAGTAGCGTTATTGAAAACTAGAGAAATTGGAACTCCAAACCTGGTCATAATATGATCTTGCAAGAAGTCCATGACCACATCTTCATTCACTTTACGCAACGGAATGGCTTCGACCCAACGAGTGAATTAATTGGTTGCCGTCAGAATATACTTGTGTTGCAGGGAAGAATTTGGCTTGATCTCCCCAATGATATCCATCCCCCACTGCTCAAAAGGTTCTGTTATCATCACAGGATTTAATGGTCTTGCTGCTTTAACTTGTCTTCCACCACACCTTTGACAAATGTCGCACTTTCTTACATGGGCATGTGCATCTTTGAACAGTGTGGGCCAATAGTATCCGGCTCTGAGAATTTTATGAGTTGTAGTATCTCCGGAGAAATGTCCTCCAGTAGGCCCATCATGTAAATCTATCATGACATTCTTCGCATCCTCTTTCTCTAAGCATCTAAGAAGAACTCCATCATAATTATTTCTGAATAATATTCCTTCAATAATATGATATGAGGCTGATTTAAGACACAGTGCTATTCTTTGCTTAGAATTCCAATGTTCCGGTAACAATCCCGCTTGAAGGTAATGCACAAGGTCTCGATACCAGGAGTCCAGAGCTGTGAAAATAGGACATACATCCATCAAATGTAACTCAGCTTCATCTTCCCAGTCATGTTCTTCATTGTCTTTACTCTCAGTCATTAGTTTGCATAATCCTTGCCCTTTAACTATAGAGGCCGGCTTGAATTTGAGTTCATACTCCTGTAGAGCTATTACCCAGTTGCCTCTTCTTTCTCCTAAATCCTTTTGTACGAAAAGAGACCTCACAACTGGGTGTGGAACTATTACCTTTGTCTGGTTCTTAAGTATATATGGTTTGAATTGTTTTACCGCTTTGAACACTGCGTAAGCTTGTTTATCCATAGCCAGGTAATTCAATTCGGCCCCTTGCAGACCAGTGCTCATAAATGATATAGGTAACTCATCTCCCCCATCTTCCTTCTAGGTAAGCACCGCTGCTAGTGAATCGTCATATGTGAAAGTGTATAAAATAAAATCTTTCTCAAAATATGAACTTTTGAGAGAGGGTGTGTGCGCAACAGCTGTCTTTATTTTATTAAATGCATTCTTCTCAACATCAGTCCACTTGAATTTTACACTTTTCTTTACCATTTGCTGCAAAGGTTTAACCATTTGAGCGAAATCTGGCACAAACCTTCACACGAAATCTATTGTCCCCATAAAGGATTGCATGCCCTTTTTGTCAGGGGATAAGGAAATCTGTTCGATAGCTTTGATCCTCTCTGAGTCTATGGAGATCCCCTTCTTAGAAACCACGTGACCTAAAAAATTACCTTCGGTAACGACAAACACACACTTCTTGGGGTTTAGTGAGATACCATATTTTTGGCTGCGTTCAAAAATCTGTTTTAGATGAAATGCGTGTTCCTCCCTTTTCTTTGAGAATATTGTAATGTCATCGAGGTATACTACAACACTGCGGCCAATCAGACCATGGAAATCTATGTCCATAGCCCTCTGGAAAGTAGCTGCAGCATTTATGAGTCCAAAGGGCATCCTTCTGTAAGCAAAAGTCCCCCATCTGGTTCGGAATGTAGTTTTAAGTCTGTCCTCTTCAGCGACTAACACTTGATTGTAGCCAGAGAATCCATCTAATAAAGAAAATAATTCAGAACTTGAAACTATTTGCAATATCTGTTCCATGGGTGGGACAGGATAAATGTCTTTATCCGAAGCGCGATTTAGGTTTCTGAAATCCACACATAGTCTAATTTCTCCATATTTCTTTCTTACCGGTACCAGATTTGAAACCCATTCCGAGTGTCTAACTTTGAAAATGATTTTAGCATCCAACAGCTTCTTTACCTCATTCTGAATCATAGGCTCTAATTTTGGGTGCATTTTCCTTAAAGGCTGCTGATAAGGCTTGACTCCAGATCTGATGGGAATAACATGTTGAATAATATTGGTGTCATATGCCTTCAGATCTTCATACATCCAGGAAAAAACATATTTGTATTGTCTGAACAGACTGATGAACCTATTCCTTTCACCCGGAGAGCAACACTTTCCCAAATTCACATATTTAGGCTCAATTTCAGTCCCCAAATTAATCAACTCGAATTGTAGAGACGAGCTATGAGTCTTCACATTCACTGGCCTTCTAAATTTCTCGTTTAGACCAAACATTTGCTCTAAATTCCTAACTCCTTTAGGAATAAAATTGTCGAATTTTAGCTCGGCCTAATGTTCTTCATCGTCAATAATTTCCCCTTTGAAGGTCTGGTCATTTGTCAAGCATTCTAGAATCTACCGATCATCATCAAAAACCCGTAAATTGGTAATCATATTCGGAACCGAAGGCCTGAAAAGCAATTCAATAGAACACCGGTTATTAGAGGGCACAAGCCTTGCGGTTGAGGTGGCCAATAAGTCATCCGCCGCATTCTTAAGTCTAGGAATCGATAAAATGTTAAATGCATGAAAATATTTAAGCAGATCCCATAATTCCTTTTGATAAGCTTTTAAATGAGGGGAAATGCAATGTATTTGATTTCGAATCTGTTTTACAATTATTTCAGAATCCCCAAACACTTTCAGATTTTTTACCTTTAATTCAATTGCTTTTCTTAGTCCCTGAACTAGTGCTTCATATTCAACTATGTTATTGGTGGATTCAAACTCTAACCTACATGAAAGAAAATGTTTATTTTTCTTAGGATCGATCAAGACATAGCCGGCTCCTAACCCCTCCAAAGTTTTAGAACCATCAAAGAAAAGCGTCCAAAAATCGCTTACCACTATTGTGCGTGAATCAATACCTACATCTACAATTAATTCTACTATTTTACAATCGATTTCATCAGCCTATGAGAACCGAAGGAGATCAGGCTGAGCGTCTGACGTATCACTGGCTTCTTCCGCTTGATAATTTCCCGGTTCTAGTTCAATAAAGTAATTTCCCAAAACATAATTCACTGGTTCATTTTTTTCTTCGAACTGAGTAACATTGTGTTTCATGTGGGGCTCCCTTAAAACTTTAATTTGATTTGGGCTTCGTTTATAAGGTAGCCACATATGTGACCAGTCCGAGGAAAAATATCCACTCAGCTTTGCTGACCAATCTCTGCTCAAGACAAGTCCATAAGCCTCAGGTATGTCAGCTATCACAATGTCAATGAATTGACAGACCTTATCATTTGAAGACAAGCGAATGAGAAACTTGCTTGTTCCTCCTCATGTAATTCTCCATCTTCAAAAATCCTACCGCCTCCATTTCCTTTGTATATCTTCTGCAACCTCTATCCTCTGTATATCACTCTGCCGCCTCTGTATACATTCAATACCATATTTTAGGTATTGTGATCTCAAACTTGAGTAATATGCGAACCTGTGATTTCAAATTCTTCAAACCTGAGATTCTTCCTAATGCTCATGAATTTTTCTTAACTAGCATAGTTTTTTTAAGTATTTCTTTAAACTCTTCTTTTACATCTCTATTGAAATTGCACCAAATGGTTGCAATGTGTTGCCCATATCCTCACATTGGAAAGCCAACCGTGCAGGAAATTGATAACCATGCATATTTACAAACATTCACAATTTCCTTTAAAAAATCCATTATTCACCAGTTCTTGTCCAGGCCTGCACAACCATTATTATGATAAACTTAAAAATTATAGGCATTATTCGTAAAAAATAATTATAGCTATTTTATAGTTTACGTATACAGTTTAACTTTCAAATATGGCATTCCAAATTTCTTATATTTATATATTTTATTATTAATTTTAAAATAATAAATATTAGAGATATTTATTTTTTAAATGTATATGTTTTATTATTACTTTATATTTTGAATATGGCATTCCAAATTTTTCATATTTATATGTTTTTATTATTAATTTTTAAAATAATAAATATTGGATATATTTATTTTTAAATGTATATGTTTTATTATTACTTAATATTTTTAGGTATTTATGTTAGTTTATTTTTCAATTTTTCAATTTATTATAACAAGGTATTATATTTAATTAGTATATCATAGTAAATTTTTTTGTATGTTTGAAATTGTAAACTATAGATCAAGATTTCTTTCCCAACCCTTTCCTAACTAATAAAACACATTAATATTACTTCTCAAATTTACAAATATAACAAAAGATTAATGATTACCATTTTGGATAGTGTTAAAATGTGGCTTTATTATTTGAAAGGCCTAATGGTATTTAAATTTGCATCTAAGTTTAGAAGAATATGCATCAATTTATTGAGGTTGAATAATTTTTTTTTGTCATGTCATATCATGTATGTGAAGAAGAAGAAGAGGACAAGGACGATAAGGCAGCGGAGGAGAAGGCAGAGGTGGAGTGGGAGGCACAAGCGAAGGGAGAGGAGGAGGAGGGTGAGGAGGAGGGGAGGAGGAGGAGGAGGAGGAGTAGATGTATAATTAGAAGGAGGAGGAGGGCGGGGGATGAGGGTGAAGGAAGGG